>VWZX01001567.1:322814-591841 GCA_013399015.1 Galbula dea
GGGAGTCACACCTTTCCCTAACCATATTCCCCAGATTAGGGGTATGAATATCCTTTGAAACAACAGCCTTATTATTAAAGACTGAGGCAAAGAATGCATTAAGCACCTCAGCCTTATCCTCATCCTTTGTCACTAACTCCCCTTGCACATCCATTAGGGGATGGAGGGTTTCATATGGCCTCCTTTTGCTATTAATATATTTAAAAAAACTTTTCTTATTATCCTTAACCTCAGAGGCCAGGTTAATTTCTAATTCAGTGCTGGTCAGTCTCAGATTGAGTGCTAGAATTGGTTTTAGGTACCAGGTAGACTGTGTGCTCACCAACCCCTGGAGACTTACCAGAGGACTTCCATTTGGGAGTTCTAGTATCCACATATTTATCACGGAATCACAGAAAGTTAGGAGTTGGAAGGGACCTCGAAAGATCATCTTGTCCAAGGCCCCTGCCAGAGCAGGAAAGCCTACAACACCCAGCATTCCCAGGCAGTCTCCAACCCAGGTACAGGCCTAACCCTGCTTAGCTTCTGAGATCAGACAAGATTGGGCATTCTCAAGGTGCTTTCACTCACTTATGATGCTCAGTTTGAAATGACATAGTTTTCACTCTATACTATGAAGGAATTCTCTGCTGAGACACTTAAAAAATGACAACTTAGATATTAGCATGTGGCAGATCTGCTTCCTCTTCCAAACCATTTTCTAATTATTTTTTACATTTTAAGTTTGTTCATTGCATTTGTCTTTCACAGGAGGAGACAGTGATTAGTCATACAGTGACTTCTAGGGAAACTAGTCTAATGCATACAAATTGGATATCCCAGCTGAAAGTCTTAATCATCATACTCATTTTTCTCTCAGAATTAGTACAATGACTGCACTACAAGGTGGTTAAAAATACCAAATACTATCACAGACAGATGGACTGTAGATGTCATTGAGAAGATTTTTTCAGTTCTGTTTAGACTGTTGCTTTTATTTGTGCTTCCATGTACAATAGAAGCCAAAAGGGGAAACCTTTCCTGGTTTTGGAGCTGTGATTTTCCACTTATTTTAGTGTAAAAGACTTTATAACATTTTTCTGTTGTTACTTGATGGTGACACATTCAGGTCTTATAGAATTAGAATAGCTGTATTTACAGTTTCAGATTGGGATTTGTAATGGTCATAATTCAACAGTAAGTAGCTCACAAGATTTCTTCTTTTGCAAAATCATTTGTTCTAAGCTATTTGGAGTGTGTCAGCTTTAAAATTTTCCTTTCTAGAATTTTCATTTTTCCTCAGTTGAAGTCAAGCTTCACCCAGAGTACTGTGTTTTATAAGTTCATACAAGCAAACAAATAGCTTTTTAAGATTATTTTCTTTCACAGGAACAGAACAATGAAAATGAATAGAAGGAAAATTATTCTGATGTTTTTAATAAGTTGTCAGCAGTTTATTGTGTTTTCATTGTATTTGCTTCAACAAATTATTTACGATATTTAACAAATTATTTAAAATTCTCTATGAAACTTTTTCCTTTGTAGTGGTAATTTTCCAAGAAGACCATACATAGAAGGAAAACCATGCAGTAATTGTGGAAAAGGGGACACCTGTGAGAACAAACTGTGTAGTAAGCAAAATCAAATGTAAAATGCAATATGGAAAAGGAAAAAAATACAGCCACCTACTTGATAGACAATTTTGTAAGCTTTGTTTTACTCCTTGATGGTACTCACCCAGGTCCAATTTACAAGTAATTTAAAACTATTCTCAAATAGTTTTATTTGAGAATAATAAAATATTATTCTTGAATGCATTCAAGAAACAAAGAAATAGTTCATGTTTTACTGAATCCGGGCCTCAGTGATCATTGTGAAGTCTTCCATAATAGCCAGGTATAATTCATGAATGAACTTAAATGTATTATTGTTTCTGTTGCACTGTGATACTGTACTGACTTCATTAATTAAAGGCCTTCAGAAACTGCACCTAATTACCTGTGTTTAGACTAAAATATTTAAGCTCTAGTTACTGAGTCTGTTGGGACTGTTCTGTGCAGCCACAGAAAAATTACATTCAACTATCAGTATAACTGATACTTATACACTCTGTAAGCACAGTAACTGCTGAGTCTGTAAATCATGCTAGAATTATAGAAGAAATTATTCACAAAGGCATATTGTTTTTCTCACCTGGTTATGTCTGTGGGGAAAGGGATTGAATACTGGTTTAATTCTCTACCTAAAAAGCATTTTCCCCATGGTGAACAGGATTCATTCCTTAAATGGGATAATTCTTTTAACTCTATTCTTGTCAAAAAAAATTAATTAGAATCGTGAACTGCTAAGTATGCGTCATGTTTTGATGCAGTGAAACCATGAAAAGACAGTAGATTGTCTCACTTCAGAAAGCTTTAGACCTGACATCTTCCATCTGCTGTGAAGTCAAAAGATAGAGGCTTCCTGTGGCTAAAGTTAGAACCTATGTTTTTAAGTTTCATTTAACAAACTAGGAATTATATTTGTGGTTTCTGTTTAACAATTTTTTCTTGCATTTGCTCAATATGTATGTTAGTATAGCTTTAAAAACATTCAGCAATCCTGCAGGTCTTAACTTTTAGGTTAAGACCTCTGAAAAACACATGCAAGAAATGTCAGGTGACACTTGATCCCAAGATTAGGCCCCACATAGGAAACAGTCTGTCTCCCATTCTTATCTATAAAATTGTATTGGATGATATTTACCAGCTCCTGTATATTCTGAATATGAAATGATATTTATTATTTTAAGAAAGACAAAGGAGAAAGGGTTCCAACTGAAAATAAATGGGGTGTTTATGTCCCTCTCCTCCATCCATGTCATTTTTAGAGACGGCAATGTCTTTATGGAGACATTAGTATTATGAAGTATTGCTTTTAGTTTTTATCAAAACATTTTAGCTTTTGTTTTATTCATAAAGTTTACCTATGAGAATTCTCAGAGTTTTTCAAATTCTATTGATTGTATCATAGAATGATTTGGGTTAAAAAGGGAGCTTAAAGATCACCTAGTTCCAATGCCCTGCCATGGGCAGGGATGCCTTCCACTAAACTGTGTTGCTCAAAGCCTCACCCTGGCCTGATGAGTTCATTTTAGCTAGCTAGTAAAGATTTAAAGAGAAAAATCATGGCAGACTGGTAAAACTCTTTCTTTTTTCCCTTTTTCTAGGAAATGCAGAACGTGACAAAATTATCTGTAGGTATTACAGTTTCACACTGCTACTTAGATTCCTCAGTAATTTAAATATCTGTACTCCCAACCTGTATTTATATGCTTATTTCTAGATTATCACAGATGGTACCCCCCTTGGGACGACAGCATTGTATGTGATGAGGCTTGTATCATTGTTGCAGTGTTGAGACCATCGCTGACGTTTCTTGCTTTTGTAGCTGTTTATTTTATCAAACAGTGCTTTACAAACATGAGCATGTCCATTTAACTGGGTTTCAAATACATACTACCTTCTGAAGATACTTGCTAATGAATTAAACAAAAAAAGTCACTGACATGACTTCAAAGACAACTTTCTCTAATGATGATTTTGTTGCTGTTATTTTATGCTCCTTAGAAAAAGCTAATGTGTAAAATAATTGAAATTGTATGTGGGTAAAACCCATATTTGGAAAATATTAAGCTGAAGATGGTATCTGGTAAGGTTTGGAGCCTTATTTTTAAATACTAAATCTCACAAAACTGTGATATATTTTGTTCCTGCAATTCAAGGAGAAAAGTATGTGTCAATTAAACAACTGCTACAATTCATACTGAGCTAATACTTGAACTCGCAGTTGCCTAATTTAGATGCTGAGAGAAAGCTAGGGTCATGTCACGTACTCAGTCCTGTTTCCTAGAGTGATGGAATATTCAGAGTAAAATACATAAAGATATTAGATGGCTCGTTAGAAGTCTTGATGTTTATGAAATTAGTACAACTTGGTATGTATGAGCTAATGCATTTATTGTTGCTCATGCAAATTGTTAAGCTTTAGATTTATTATTTTGCTACTAGCTCTCTAAACCTTGTGCTTCATTTTTTTTATTGCTTGTTTTAATGTGTACTCTTACTTATGCATAGCATATTTCCTGCTTTGTAAGTGTTCTGAAGTTTTAATAATAAATTTATTTTATCTTGAAACTTGCTCAAGTCAATTTAGTCAGTACAGGTTTTACTTTTTTATATGCAAGATATGAAGTCTTTCATTAATACACTTTAATTTCACTTTCTCAAAAAGACAGATGAAATGTATACAAGAATCTGAAGCTATTTTTCTTACCAATATTAGCAAACTAGATTTTTTCTGATTGTATCTTAGTCTTTTTTAGTGAATGCCAATATGCCTGTATGAAGGTTCATTATTACTAGCTCTTGGTTCACCATTATTGTAAAATGAACAAATAACTCCACAAATTCTGCTATTAATGTTGAGAACACAAACTGAGCTTAGAGAAAACTTCTGAGTTCAACTTTAGAAACTAATTTGTCTTATACTTTGTTTCTCTGTGTGTGATTGGTAATTTAGGTTTAAAACATTCCAATTTGTTAGCTACATATACTGATAATTCCATTGATTATGTAAAAAAGAACTTGTAAGTCTCAAAGAAAATAAGATACTTTTCTTTTAGATTAATTTAAAATTAGGCATATACTAGCTATTTCTTCTGTAAGTTTTCTATTCTAAAATTACTAAAATACAGAAGAGACTTTTCAAATACAAGCTTTATTATTCAATAAAATAAGCAATAAGACAAGAGGAAATGGCCTCAATTTGTGCTGGTTTTGGGATCATGCTGCATCCTTTGTCCTGCACAACTTGCTAAAGCTTTGGTTCCATCAAAAGAATCATATACTGGTTGGTGCTAGAAGAGACCTCTGGAGGTCATCTGATCTAAAAGCCCTGCACAAGCAGGGCCACTTAAACCTGCTTGCACAAGACCATGTCCAGATGGCTTCTGAATATTTCCAAGGATTGAGACTGCAACCACCCTGGGCAACCTATACCAGTGCTCAGTCACCAACACAGTAAAAGAAGTATTTCCTGATGTTCACCAAGAACATCCCATGTTCTGATTTGTGCCCTTTGCCTCTTTTTCTGTCACTGGGCATCCCAGAAAAGAGCCTGGCTCTTGTCTCCTGTACACCCTTCCTTCAGGTATTTATATGGTTCAAGAGACTGCTGTCTTCCACAGCATTGTTGCTGCCAATCCACCTTCCCTTCACAATCGTCAGCAGAGCTGCCACCAAAGGGAGGAGCTAGCCTTTCACACTTCCCTTATCCTTTGGTTGAGGGGACAGAGTTGAACAGGCTGCCCTTGAGGGGCAAAGTATATGTGCTAAATGGCCATCTTGACTGGTAGGAGGTGGGCACCACAAGGGAAAGGACACCTACCAACCTCTTGTATTCTGGTCCATATGACATCCCAGTAGGTTGCTGAGAGGACACAGCAACCAGTGTAGTGTGATTTTGCTCAGTTGGGCCAGGGGCATAGCTGCATTAAGCAGATCTGTACAAATTCTCCTGACTAAAACTACAGTAAAACTATCTGCAGTCCTGGTGGTCTCCCCTGTTAATTGAGAGGCTCTTTATAGCTTCATTACTACAAAATAATTGAAAGATTTTTTTACCTTTTAATAAATCTAGTACCACCACCACCTTTTCACTGACTCTCTTTTCTGTCCTGAGGTGAGACTGTGTAACAGAAGTAGCAATGCACATCAGAATATTAGTTTATTCACAGGTCGGGAAGGCCAAGTGATCTTACAGCTGCTTAATCCTGTGGACAAAACAAGAAACACCATCAGATCCACTCCTCTTTGTTCAGCTAAATCTAGTAAGTGAAGGACAAACAGTTTCTCTCCCTGGCACAAGTAGCAATACTCCGTGGGGAAGTTGATTTGAGAACAAAATAATGAAATGTAATTTTTCAGATTGCCAAACATCTTGTATATCTGTAATAGTCTGTAATCCACCAGCCTTTAGTCCTCTGAATCATACACTAGGGAAAAATTAAGTATATGAAGTCTTCTTTTCTCAGCTATTTTAAACTGAAGGCAGGAGATGGGAGGTGAGAAAGGCAAGTGCAAACATGGGGATTTTTTCCAAGTGATAGGGCTGTACAGCTTCCTGTCCATACCCAACTCACTACCCTTGCCTTCACTTTTGATCTATGCAGAGACAGGCAATGTTTGTCCAGACAAATACAGTGTGATTCCTGTTTACATTTATCCTGTATCTGAGACTAAGCTGTAACAGTTACTGTATCACTCAATGACCTCTGCCCAGCAGAGGAGAAGAATCAGGCTAAGGAAAGAAGACCTGTGAGTCGAAATAAAAACAACTTAATGAAATAGCCAAATTAATACAATTCTGTGATTCTGTGAATGCCAATATAAAGTATACAAAATTATACTCAACCCAGCAAATATACAGTGGCCACAATAAATGGAGAGGCAGTCCACAGAATGAATGGTGGAAGATCAGGATCAGGAGGAATCCACACAGGAAACCAATCACCAGCAGACTTCCTTTTTATACTAAATGTGACATCTTGAGGAGAAAAGACAACACAGAAAGAATCGTGCCTTGCAGAACACACCATCTAAGGAGTCTTTCTGCTGTGCCTTTTGCAACCACTCATGCCTATCTCGTATTGGCCTTTTTAGCCACCAACGCGCTTGCAACAAACGTGGGTAGAGCCCTTCCCAAATCTTCATTCTCGAAGCCTAGCCATGAAGTATGGGGTACACCTGTAGCCAACTCAGGTCAGCTGCCCTGGTTAACTTGAAACTGTTAGTGGCCTGCAGAGCATGGCTGGCCTGTGATTCTCTTCCAGTAAAACCAGGATAACCCAAAAGCTTAATCTTCATGTGCTTTACAAGATCCACTGATTAATGCTGGCAAAGGATTACAACATTTTTTTTGTGAAAACGTCTGTTACAGATGCTTGAGGGCAGGCTGGACTTTGCCTTAGTTATAGGCAGAATCACTAGATGGAGCCAGAGTCATCTCAGCAGGAAAGCTGTCTTACAACCACATCTGGCTATTCCAGATATGTCAAAATTTCCTACTTGATAAAGTTCTCAGTCCAGTTTCCAAGCACAGAATTTCAACTACATTCATATACAACTGAAAGATCACTACACTGCTAAAATAATGGTGCAGATTTTATGTGGTGATAATTTTTGTGCAAATTGCATGTAGATGTAACGTAATCATGGCTTTACATTAAGTCTGGCTGACCAAAGGCTGTAGACTGCATGGGCATTGTTAGAAAAGAAATAGAAAGAGAAAACATACTTTACTTTCAAAGGAATACTCAGCTGCAGAAAGAATAACTAGCAGTAAACTGAACTCAGTTGGCCCTGGTTTAGAAAAGAGGCAAGATGATTTTCTGATGAGCAAAGCAGTGGACAGACCTTCTATGTTCAGCTTAGAAGGAGAGGGCCATTCTCCATAATGATCTAAAATGTCATAATTTCATCTAAGGAGCTCTCTGTTACCTGGTGCTCCACACTCACACCATAACACCAGTAGCACCAGAATGGTACCTTGTGGGCTTCAGGAGTGCACATGGTAGATTGGAGGGTCTTTGTAGCCCAGAAGCAAGCAGCTGACAAGTGAGACCAAACCCTGTCCTCTGGCAGGACAGAAGGCAATGGTATCCACAGGAAGAAACATCCCTCCTAAGATCCTCTTCAACATGCCAGCCTGAGCAGCAGTTACCAATGCCAGCAAGAGGCCATCCTCCCATATATTTTAATATGTCCCATTGTAATTGAAGGGCCTCATCGCCTTTGCCAATGGTCATGTTTGGCAGACAAGGGACCTTTACACTGTTAGTGGTACACCAGGAGGCAGAATCAGCAGGTAAATGTAGGTGAGGTCAGGACTATCACATACATACCTGGCGGCAGATGGAGCCATAGCCAACCACTGATAGAGGAACAGGTAAAGCAGTAAGAGATGAAAGCTAATGGCTGGACTGCAAGTGTGACTATTGCCTTAGACTGTGGTTGTGTCAGCGTGGGTGATTCACCTCCTGCTTCCCTTTATTTGCCAAGAGAGGTGAGAGTTTGAGATGATTGGTAGTGCCTCAGGCATCTTCTCATCAAGGACATGACAGGACCAAAATCGTCTTGCACCTATCTTGCTATGTTCGTGGTGGAAGAAAAAGTAGCCAGTCTCCTCCTACTGACCACTTTGGCTTGGTCTTTTTCAAACAATTTATAAGAGAAAAAAATGGTGATCTTACCAGAAGAGTTTCAAAGAACAGGAAACTATTGTCAAAAAAAAAAGGGGAAGACAATGCATATTCAGTTCCCTCTCTGTCCAGGTCTTTTCTGCCTCTGAGGGCTGTTTAATGGTAAGGGCTGTGTCAAGCCTGTCCAACAAGAATGGCTGTAAGCTTCCTTTTTGTTTCTCCCAAAAGATCTAAAACACTAGAAGTTGTCATGTCATTTGTGTCTTCCCTGACCCCCACCTTTTTTGCCACAGCTGCCCCTACCTTCATGAAATTGGTCAACAAATCATGGCAGGGCTAAGAGGATGGTGTGGAGAGTTAGTAATGTGTGGACATCCATAATTATATCCATCAATTATATGCCTCCCATTAATAGCCTAGATAGGTAGGGCTCTGTTGGTGCTGGAGGGCTACAGCTCCTTCAGCATATCTGAATTGGGTGTATGGATTGTTTCAAGACTCTAAAGCAAATCAAGGATATAAATTAGTAGTGAAAAGCCATCATGAAAACAAAGAAGGCAACACTAGAATTGATAACTTCCACAAGTGTTCAGCAGGATAAGGCCTGACCTGCAAAACTGAGCAGGGAATCACACCCGTGAACATTGCTTACAATCTACAGCACGTTTCCTCTGTAAACCTACCTATATCTGAGTTACCAGGCAGTAGCTCTTAAAACATATGGTTGTTCTTATGCTCTTGCATAGTTTTGTTACACACCAAACCAGGTCAGAAGATCTGTTCTGCAGCAAGCTGCTGTTCAGGAACTTTTTTTGTTTCTTTTGCTGAGGTCAGATTTCAATATATGCATTTTCCCTAATTCTGTTTATTCCTAGAGTAATACTGAAACAGAAGCAAGGTCCTGCAAAATAATATTAATTGAGCTAGTATGACTAAGCTATACTGTAGCAAAATCAGCTGAACAACAGGTATGTATTTTGTCCAAGCTATGATTTTTGTGGTTGACACAGGTTTAAGGAAAGCTGTTCTGCAGCCTCTCTTCAGAGAAGACCTACAATCACAGAACATTTAGGCAACCATGCAGAATTGAGCACACTCAAAAGAAAGACAAAAGTATACCAGGAGTGTTGCTTCTTGCTAATATGCCTGGCAGATGCCTGTTTCACAGTTTACACTTTGACAGCCAGCTGTGATGTCAGATTCAGTTGGACCTTATGAAGCAATTTTACTTCCTGTTACTTTGACACTTTCAGTGCTTCCACACCCAGAGGACAACCTCTGAAGAACTGCTTTCCAGTATGACCTCCACCTAAGAGATTTTTCTTTCAAAGAAAAAAAGCACAGAAAACATTGAAGAATTATGAAAACCACATTTTTCTTTGTTGTGTTGTTCTTCCTGGATCTCTTTGCTTGTTTTCATGCTTATCCACAACATCTCTTGCCTGATATAGAAGATGCAAAGTTCATTGAAGACTGTGTGAGAGCTCATAACATGTTTCGATCCAAAGTGAATCCACCAGCCAGCAATATGTTTCGTATGGTAAGGAGGCAATTGTTCTGTTCAAAAATTAATATAGACTGTGCTGCTGATTTAGCCTATCCTATTCTTCATTTGCTTTGTGCTCTTCTTTCCCTTTCTGTCAATAGTTTCTGTACTATATATATTAGTTCTTAACAGGACAAGAAAAGACTTTCATTTTCACAGTATTGTTCAGTTTTAGTAAGGGAATTCCTTGCATAGGGATGGATTGCTACTCTAAATTTCAGCAGGAACAAAGGGCTGTATTGTGAAAAAAACAATGTTCAGTTCTCAACATTTCATCTACCTCTTTCTATGAGAGAGTAATCTGTTTTATGTTAGTCCAGGTTTTTACACAAGGAAGCTGTTTGGTATTAAAAAGCTCCTGAGCAGGCAATCTGCACAACAGGATTCTTAGAAAATCTATCATCTCCCCTTTTTTTTCCCAATCTGGAACGTGTGTTGAAGAAAGTGATTTGCTAGGGCATCCATTTAGATACCTGATCTTCATTTGCTGTAGAGGGCATTGAAGAGTAGGGATACTAATATCTGGGCTGGAAAGCAGAGTTTCCTATAAATACAATGGATATTAACACCGGCTATGGGCAGGTCTCAGCTTGTTCAGTGGAATTCATAAGGAAAAAGATAGATAGAGAGCTGAGGGAGGTACCCCAGGCAGTTCATGTCATTACTCTGAGTCGTCCAGAAGTGCTGCACAGTTGGGAAGGAAGTTAAATGCTAACTGCCTGCACAATATGAATCATTTCTATGAAAGGAAGTTCATAGTAAAGAGGTAAAATTGAGACTACTCAATGTTTTTTATTTCTTGACATTAAAAAAAAAAAAAAAGGCAATGTTTAATCCAAAATGCTAGTGCACAAGAGCAAACTTAGCTGCTCAGACCAAGGATCCAGCAAGCCTGGAATACAGAAGAATAAATATATAGAAAACTTTTGAATTGCTGAATTGCGTTTAAAAGCCTTTGATGGATTTTTCTTGTACAATTTTTTTTCAGTCTTGAGGTCATGCAAGTTTTTATTGTCCCTAGCATCATGTAGCAAAGAGCTGCACAGCCTAACCACAAGCTGTGTGAAGATATCTTCTTGCGTTCAGGTTGGACCTGTTAATTCCTAGCTTCATTTGATAGTCTCTGGTCTTTGTGTTGAAAGGAACAAGTAATTGTTGCTTATTTATCCACATCACACAAGATGTACAGCTGTCTCTGATCAAAGCTGCAAAGCCCTCTCTGTTCCTTTATGAAAGCCCTCCATACCTGAGGATAATCATCCTCCTTCATCTTCTCCCTGCCCTTTACAGTTCTAATGTCCCCTTCTTAAGGTGAGGTGCTGTGCTACACACAGCATTTACTTCTGCAGTGGTGTAATTATGTGCCTGGTTTAATTCTCTATTTGTTCACAAGGAATTTCTAACACTTTATTTGCTTTAAAGCCTACTAGTAAACATTGATCTACAAATTGTAATAGCCATCTCCAAACCTGTCATTATGAACACAAAGTCAAAATTGGTTCTTTTGGTTTGTTTTTGGTTTGTTGGATATTTCTGTCACATCCCCTAACTTACCTTTCTCTGTATTGACTTGTACCTGGCATTTTATTGCTTGGTCATTCAGTGGCATAAAATCTTCCTGCAAGTCTCCCAGACTGATTTCTTGAATTAGCCTGCATGCCACTCAGAATGGGAATGGTTCCTTGTCAGTCTAGCAGAGATGAACAAACCTTTTATTTCCTTTGGCCATGTGCTGGGAAGGGAGAAGAGCAAAGAGGCAGAAAGGGCTGGAGAGGGGAGTGCCTGTGACTCTACTCCTCTCTGCCCTGGCAAGCAGAAGAAAAGCCTAGAGATAATTGCAAAGTGCAAATCCCTGGACAACCAACAACTCCTAGGCACAAAGTCCCCCAAGCCCCTCTATATCTGGGGGCTTCACCCAGTTACATCCTCTCAGGCATAGCAGCTTAAAGACTGCAGTCCAGCTCTAAATATTTTAATAAATCAGACACCACAGGACAGTGGATAGATACTACATGTCCTGCAATATCTAACAGAGAAAAAATATATTTGCTATAGGAGTAAAAATGTTGTCTGACAAAGAAATGAAAGCAGGGATGGGAAGCAAAAAAGGCAAAAAACCCACAAAACCTACAAGTTTCTGTTTAAAAATGCTTGAATTCAGCTAAGTCACTGCAGTACAAGCTATAGTATGTTTTCTTCCTTTTCTACAGACTTGGGATGCTGCTTTAGCTAAGACTGCCAAAGCGTGGGCAAAGAAGTGCAAGTTTAAGCACAATGTCTACCTTAAAATGCCGGGAAAGGTGCACCCCACCTTTACCCCTGTTGGAGAAAACATCTGGACTGGCACAGCCACCATCTTCTCTGTGGATGAAGCACTCAGTGACTGGTTTAATGAAGTCAGCAGCTATGATTTCAACACTAATAGCTGTACTGGCATGTGTGGTCACTACACCCAGGTGAGTCTTACATGCCCAACAGTTTATGATCTAATGGTTTCACAGAAAATCCAAGTATAGATTTGGAACAGACTATTTTGGAACAGGAATTATAGCAGGGGTTTTCACCCTCTGGTTTATTTCTGCATGAGATTGAAAATAAATATTCTGAGCACCAGGGATGTCTGAATCCTATTTCCTGTGACAGTGGAAAGGGATTTTCAATTTCATGTTTCCAGGGGAGCAAGATAATAAATGAAAAAACCTCTATCAATCAGTCATGTCTCAGCTGCCCTTTGGGTTGTCCATGTTCCTCCTTTGTCAGCTGTTAAAATTTCCCTGGGATCCTTTTCTTCTCCTTCCTCCTTTAATGCTGTTGCATTTTCAAGTCTTCAAATGGGTGCATTACATATTTTCCTTTGTCCTTCAGGTTGTTTGGGCAGAGAGTTACAAAGTTGGCTGCGCAGTTCACTTCTGCAATACAGTTGAAAATTTCCCAGGGCTCCTCAGAGCAGCACATTTTGTTTGTGACTATGGGCCAGCGTAAGTTAATGATGACATTTGGGTTTGGTTTGGTTTTCTTTTAAAATATCATCTAACTGATGTGGTAACAGGTGCCAAGAATGATGGGAGCAGTTATAACAAATTTCAGGAGAAGCTGTATCCACATGTCATCAGTCAAAGGGAAACTTCCCTCAACCATTGAGAGCAGAAGCTGCAGAATATAATCAGAGTTGCAGAAAATCCCTTAGTAAAAAAGTATGCAAGCACATTATAGCTGAGAGCACTCACCAAAACTGAGATGGTGGAATAAAACCTGTTTTGACTTCAGGCTCTGCAGTAAAGTAAGAAAGGTGCAAGCCTTCCACTTGAGAAAGATTACATCTTTCTGTGGCCCCACCTGAACTTCGAAGAAGACATTTTAATTAAAGAAATAAGAAGATAGTTCTCTAGTTTATCTCATAGCTTGCAATTTCTGAACTTACCTTTTACAGGTTTGTTTTTAAAAATACAGGTGGGTAATTAAGAACTAGAGGCAGATTCTTGTATGCTTAGACTAAATAGTATGGTAATTCCTGAGAAGTCTTATAAAGTGGTGACACTTACCAGGTAGCTGCTCTCCATGCCAGTGATAGCTTTAATCTGATACTAAAAGGGATTTCAAACAATTGCAATGATTAGGTTTTGGATAAAGGGATTCCCCTCCCCCATAATAGCTTTTAATGAGAAATTATTCTACCAGTCTGTTGAAGCTATGTATTTAAATTGTTTTCCAAATGATTGGGCTAATAAAATACTGGTTTTCTGCTTTACAGGGGGAATTACCCAAGAAAACCATATAAAGCAGGACTACCATGCAGTGGATGCAGTAATGAGAAGTGTGTAGACAGGCTCTGTGGTAAGATCAAAGTGCTAAACTAAAAAAATTGCATAGAAATTAAAGTGGCATAATTATCAGTAGAACTATAACAAGTCAATGTGCATTAAGTATGTAATGGATCTGTAGCCCATCACACAGCAACACTACCAGACCCTAATAAGAACAGCATAAGAAGGAATTAATTGAAATACTTTGCTGTTGGAGACTCCTAGAAGTAGAAATCAGAGTTTCTGATGAAGAAAGGTATCAGTTAGACTACTTTCTGCCTTTTATCTGATCAGGGAGACAGGTCTAAAACTTACCCCCAAAAAATATTGCCCATCCCATTCCTCTTTTGTAGCAGAAATACTATATTTAACTTCTGCTTTCTTGCTTCATTAATATGTCTTATCATATTTTACAGACAACTAGAGTTCTGAACCAGTAATAAGACTTAACTGAAAAGCACCTTTATTTCTAACTTCCACAGTTTTCTGAAATACAGCAGTAAGAGCTTCTTCTTCCAAAGCAGTTTGAAGCTGTGAACATTTATATCATTACATCTAGTCCCACGTTAGTCAGGAATAGTTTTTTAAGTAAACAGAGATTAAAGGACAAAACAGATATTAATTTTATACAGAATTTTAATGGGGATGGACTCTACCAGCCAGACTATAGATAACATTAGCTGTAGAAATAATTAATCAGTTGGTACTTTTAATTCCTTTTGTGATATCCTGGCTGACACATCATGAAGTTTCAGACTAATGCAACACAGGAAAACAAGAAACATCACAATGACTAGAGGAGGGGTAGGAGGAAGACAGCTTTTAGAAATAAAGTGCTAGATCCTACAATTTGTATTACCATGTTCTCCTATAAGGCAAATCACTAATTCCAGTAGGATGCACATAGGCAATCCTAAAAAAGTATCAAAACTCTTCATAAAGGTGTACTTCTGTGATAAATTTAGTAGTTATATTTGTCTGTCTATAACTACTTAGTTTGTGTATCAATTTTAAATAAATTTCACCTTTGTTTTTATTTGCTAATCCCTCCTCCCCAGATGCACATTCTTCCTAATACAGCTGCTTCTTTTCTGCTTCTCTTTCAATTCAGTAAAGAATCTTAGCCCCACACCAGCTGAGAACCCGCTCTTGTTGACCTGCTTCCCTCTTGCAGTATGTTTTAGACACTGTCTGGCATTACCAGTGCAATCAGCCAGGCACCAGCAATGGCTTATGTCTTTACATTAAGAACCACCAGTAAATGAAACTCACATTTATTTCATCTTCTCATCTCTTCACAGAAAATACAGAACGTGAGAAGCTGATAAGTATGTATCACAATGTTCTTAATTGCTTTCCTCAGTTTGGCTAAGTTTGATGGATCTTAACATCTGTTTCTTCTCTGTTGTTTAGATTATGCCTACTGGTATCCAGACTGGGATACACAGCCACAGCCCCCACGGCCCCGTCCTCCCAGGCCACCCACTCCACCGTACATCCCACCTGCTGATCATCCACATCCCTCTTGTGACCAATACTGTCTTAGTATTACAATTTTAAGGCCACTGTTTTTGGTGCTGAGTGCTGGTGCTGTTCTTTTGGTACAACAGCGGTTTCCACACACATTTTTTTATGCTTAAGGATCAGTTAAGATCCTGATGGTGACCCTACCATTGTATTAGGCTCAGAGAATTGCACACTTAAAACAACCACTTGGTCATCTCTCCATTATCCTTGTAATATTTATGCAGCATACTAAAGGTGGCTTCTTCACGCAAGGCAAGATATAAGTGGCTGTGCAAAGAGTTAGTGTAATTTATTGGCAGTAGCTGCAACATGCTCCTATGTCTGTACAAGCCTCTCAGCTCTGCCTCAGGGGTAGATGGCTAGGGGGACCATGTAGACTATATATTACTATAAATGCCAGCAAGCCTCCTGGAAAACAGGAGCATCACAAACGCATGTCTGAAGTGACTCTATACCCAAAAGAAGCAATAACTCATCTCCATTAGCCTTAACCCAAACATTGTTTTCCCCAGACAATGGCAATTTAACTGTATGTATTACTTGTTATGAGCAGGAGTAAATCTTGTCCTTTAGTAAATTTAGCCTATGTGCATCAGCTTCCATTAAGGTTCCTCTATTGTCATTTGTACTTCTCCTCTCAGACTTAAGCTTGACCAAAGAGATATTCTATACCATGTAACATTTTGTTCAGCCAAAAAAACAGACTAAAAAAAAAGGGGAGAGGAAGGAGAAAGTTGTGGTGTTGGCTTCCAGGGTGGCCATTGCTCAGAAAACATTTATGCATCAGTCTGCCATTGGGGCTGTTGAATGTATGTCTTTGCATCACTTGGAGTTTTTGTTTGTTTGTTTCCCTCCTTTTTTCACACATACTAAGCTGGCTTGATCCTGACCCATGAATTTTCTCAATTTTCTTCTTCCTACTTACTTGGAGATATCCAAGTTGGGACTGTGGGAAAGGACCTGAGCTGCTCGAAGCTGCTTGATGGACATGTCATAGTTAAAAGCAGTGTGAGGAAGAGGACGGTGACGGTGGAGGATGTGAGCAGGGTGTCTGTGAAACCCACTGTGGGTGCTGGGCATCCAGCATGAGACAGCATCAACCTTCACAATGCCCAGCTCTGCTTGGGCTTGAGTGCAGGGAATTATGAATTGCTAAAGCTTGGGAGGAGAAACTGGTAACACACACTGCAAGCATATGATCACAGGATAAACCCATCAATAACTGCAGCATATTTAAATTGCAGTTCTAAGCCAAACTTGCCCCTTTGATATCTTGATGTACAACCAAAGCTACTGTTCATACTGTAGTAAAAGTCATCAAATACATTATTTCTCACAGCATTTTGGCTCAGGGTAACAGCCTTAACAGCAATGATATTTTCATGAAAAGCACCAAATTTATCCAAAAACTGCACAGCACACCATAGTGATTTTTATGGATAGGATGGTGGGGCCAAAGAGAGAAAAATAAGGAAGCCCAAAGGACAGAAGAGAAGAAGCTTGCCCACCTCAATAAAAGAAAGAAGAAAAAAAAAGAGAGGAAGCTGCCACAGTTCTGATGTGAATGTTCTGCTTAATTTCCTTATTCTCATAGCAACGTTCTTGTAACATGAGTTGTTTCCTGTTACCAGCACCATACTCAATTACCACAGCTAAGACAAGTCCAGCCCACAAGCCTTCCAAGCATAACGCTGCTGTTGGAGCTAAAACCACTTGGTACAGCTGAAACACTCTGCTCTTAAAGCTGGAAGATCAGAGGGTGAGAATCATGACAAGCATACTTTCTGCTTGTGTGCTGGCTTTACTGAACTTCTGTCTTTCCTCTGACTCCTATGAACCACCGACATTGCCTGATGTTGGAGATCCAAAGTTTATTGAGGAATGTGTGCAAAGCCACAACAGATTCCGGTCTGGAGTGAATCCACCAGCCAGCAACATGCTCTACATGGTAAGGGGATCTTCACCACTTAAATGGAAGTGTGTAGCATTGTAATGGTGTTTATGATTCTCAAAGATTGTTTTTGTGATCAAAAGCAAAAATACAAAAACCAAACACAAACAAACAAAAGCAAACAAACAAACAAAAAAATCTCCTGGGGTCATAAGAGCTACTTCTATTCCAAACAGACAAAAAGGCTCTGATTATCAGATGACTTTACAGGATTGGATGTGTGTATTGTTTTGCCTGGCTTAACTTCATCATTTGAAACCAAATATTTCAACCCTCAGCATAATGGTGTCGTTTTGTGCTGTGAAAAGCCTCCTCGTTCCAAGGCACTGCAGTTCAAGTGCCTGGGGTGTGATTCATGTGCAAACCTAAGCACGAGCTTTCATACTTGAGTCAGCAAGGGCAGAGACTGCTGCCAAACGACATTGGAGAGCTTTTGCTGAGCTTTCTTTGTGTTGCTCTTGGAGACTGAGCCAACAGAGCAGCTGTTCCTAGGTGCTGGGGCTGCAGGGGAAAAACAGCAACAAGTGCAGCAGCAGTGAGCACAGGAGGCATCAGGTCCTGTGCCACTCTGCCCACATCAGACGACAATATCTGCAGCCATCATATCATGCAGAAGATAGCCTGTCATGATTCAGTATATACTTAAAAGTGGTCACCACTCATTGCAGATGGCTCATGGTGCTTGCCTCCCTGCTGGGTGCCACGTGAAAAAGCCAGCAAGGAGGAAGCTGTAAATGCATGCACAAAACTGGACTTATGACTGAGAAGCTCATTTTATTATTTGTGAGCTGCTCACTTCCAGTAGCTTGGGAGCTGTGTCTTGCAATATCCATCATCTTTTCTTTGCTTTGACTGCATAATACCTGAAATACTGTGTTTCTTTTTGGGATGATCTCCACAGATCTCTCAGATGGACCATAACGACTATGCTAATTCTGATCTCTTACTTTTCACTCCTCTTTCTTACTGTTTTGCATGGTCACCAGCAGAAGAGGACTTAACCATGTCTGTAATTAGCAACATCCCAACCAAAGTTGCCCCCTCAAAAAAAAAAGCTCATTTTCCATTTCTGGTTGTCAAACACTAAAAAAGAAGTGTCTATTAAGGAGGGGGAAGTGAGCATGAGCAAGTTCGAGTTGTAAGCCTCCCTGGAAACAATTTAGTTTCTTTTCTAGATGTGTGTATTACTTCAGCTTTATACAGCCAGGCATCCTGAACTTCCAGAACATATTGGTCCAAACTCTGTTTTCTAGATTGCTTTTCTATCCCTACACTAACAAAATCTTGCTATGACTTTTTAAAAGAGCAGAATTCATATTTTTAAATTGTGACTGATTTTTCCTTTTGAAAAATTAAAGAACTATCTGAAAAAAGTGGCTTGAGAAAAAAACCCAAACCAATAAAGATTATTACAAACAAAAGAAGAACTAAGTCATGGTCAGTTTCTTTAAAAGTATTGCAAAAACCCTAGTCTTAATTGTGACCTCTCCTAAGGAAAATTTGATGTGGAGAAAGCAGTACGATATATAATAAAATCTATTAGGAAAGTAAAAGCATTAGAACTGAAAACAGTGTATTTCTTCAATTTTTAATCACCTTTAGCACTTAAACAATGAGGAGAAGAAGGTGACCTCTATTTCAAAGGGAACTTCTATTTGCTGTAGATCACTGTCCACCTAGATATGTAAAAATGAAGACAATGACCTGAGGGTTTTTCCACCTTCGGAAAAAGTAGGTTTTGGAAGAAACTACAAGATACAAACTCTTCTAACTGCAAGTAACAAAGCCCAAAATTCTAGATTTGTAATATGTTTATTATAAAATGAAAAAGCTGATCTTTTCCTTACAAATGTGATCCCTTTCCCATTCACCCAGAACATTGCTTAAGTCTCTTCTAATGCTCTTCAAAACCAGTAGAAAGAGTCTCATCAATTTCATCAGGCCTTCACAACAGTCTCCTTTGATTTACTGCTGCCTCCCATCACTTTTCACTTATATTGTTCAATTTTCCCTCCCTAAATCAGCAAGCAACTCATCTGAGATACAAAACCAAAACAGAGAACTAGTTCATTGGAGAAAAGAAAGTTTGTAATTCCTATTTTCTCAAACTGTGATGATATCTGCAAACCTCCCTGTCCTGTGCATTTTTCCCTATGCATTTTACTCCAATCTTGTTTCATAAGCAAATAAGGAGTATAATTATAACTGATCCAAAGATCATTCTGAACAATCAGTTTCCCCACATTGCTTTTTCAACTGTCAGATAGTTTAAGCATTGACACAATAAAAATAGTTCATTAATTAACCTTCAAACTTATAATTATGCATACCTTTATGAAACTTTAAACTTATTAATACTACTATAGGATGAAGTGGAAAAGAGATGTGCGGATGCTTAGAAATCAGGATGTGGAAAATAAGGCTCCAAAGAACTTTGAAAGTTCTTTCAAAGACTGTCACACATCTTTCATCTTGGTCGCCTTCTTGTGACCTCAGAGCATTGTCAAGACATAAACTGCAGCCTCTGTCTTAATTGGCAGTAATGCTAGGACTGTACAACACCAGATTTAGTTCATCATCCCTAAACGCTATCATCTAAGGAAATATCAACTGCTCACTTGAAATAAGACCTCTTACCCCAACTTTACCTTTAATATTCAATACATTGATTTCCTAGGCAACTTTTTTATCTGTTAGTTTTATTGGCATATTGGATTTGCGTGGCAAGGTTTTTGGTAGTGAGAAGGCTACAGGGGTGGCTCCTGTGAGAAGCTGCTCAAAGCTTCCCTATATCCAGTGAAGCCAATGCCTGTTGGCACACAAAAGGACAAACAGGAAAAGTTTATTTTTTTAAAAGGTCCTATCCAAAATAGTTCAGCAGTGCTGAACAACTTCATTTACATGACACAAAGTGTAACTAGAACTACAGACATTCACTCGTACTGAATTTTCCAGGAGGTATGTTACTGTATTTCCTCAGGCAAATTTTGTGCACAAGAAAACCCAGCAAAATCAGACACCACCTCCAGTGCAAACAGAAGACATTTACAGACCTCAATTGCTTGTATGTCCACTTTCTGTAGGATTGAATAGCATGCGAATGAGTGATTACACAAAGTTGAATTCAGCAAAGTTGAATTGAAGGCACTAAACACAAAGATGCAAACCAAGCGGTTGAGTTTAAACTGTCCCAAAAATCCCAGTGTACTTGTTAACTGACCTGCAAGCAGTGGCCTTAATGCATGAGGCTGCAGAAGGCTGCAGGATACTGCAGGAGACTCCAGGAGCCTCCAGTCTAATTGGTACAGTAAGCGTACTCATCAATCTCCAGATTTCACTGTTTAAATTATATTAATGGTCAGCCATGGCTGGTACAGCCTGGAAATGCATAATGCACTCCAAACACTGTATTTGACTGAGGTTCAGCTCTTGGAATCCAACCAAGCAGTCAGTTAAGATCGCTCACCACCCCAAAAACTGCCTTTAGTTTAATAAGTAACTAAGTTCAAATCAGAAATGAACCTACAAGACAACTTACCGTGTAGCTTTATAGGTCTCAGGAGAAGCAAAAAGCAAATGAACCCAAAGCACGCGCACTGAGATGCAGCAACTGAAAGTTGCTCTGAATTAATTCATTGCTAAGACACCAATGTGATTTTTGATTGCCTTTATTTTGCAGAGTTGGGATCCAGATTTGGCAAAGACTGCAAAAGCTTGGGCAAAGAAGTGCCTGTTTAAACATAATACATACCTCAAAGATCCAGGGCAGGCTCACCCCAAATTTACCCCTGTTGGAGAAAACCTCTGGACTGGCTCACTTCCTATTTTTACTGTGCAAGGAGCCATCACTTCTTGGTACAATGAGGTCAGCGCCTACAATTATGCCACCAATAACTGCAGAGGAATATGTGGCCACTATAGACAGGTAGGCATTGCATTTCTCCATCTAAACTATCAACCGGAATTGCCATTTTGACACAGAAGCTTTAGATTCATGTTGAAGCTTCAATAAACTGTTTTCAAGTGCTGTAATACTATTTTAAGTGTCTAAGCACAAGATGTTCTCACGGCCCCATTTTAGGGAGGAAAAGTGTCAGTGCACTGTTATTTTAAATATGCCAGTTGTACATTTTTCCAGGAAGAAAAAAGGATAAGCAGCCAAATGTAGCAAAAAAACCCCAGACAATGGCAATGGCAAGGGCTGTGGGCTGCAATGCATGGTGGGATGAGGATCCAAGCTCTGGTAGGCAGCCTCTGCATAGCAAGGGCTGGGGAAATATTGGCACATAGAGCTCTGCAAGTATCATGTGTGCGTTTTTCCCAACCTCGATTCCCAAAGGAAAAGGGCAAAGTGAGGGTGAGGAGTGACACTGCCATGCAACCCCGCAATCACTAACCATGGACAGCTATGGGAGAGCAGGATGGCTTTCAACCATGGCTCTAGGGATTAAATTTTGTTCTGAGGCCATTTAGTATTCTTTGTGGAGATACACATATGCATTTAGGACTTGTAGAGATGAGCTGAAGCTGGTGGAGTGTCCGAATGATGTCTGCAGGTACCTGTGCACAGAAGATATTTGGATGCAGGAACCATGAGAGATGACAGCATGTTGCTTTTTGACCTTGCTCACAAGGATTCAAGAAGAGTCAGCATATGGAAAACTAGCTGTTACAGCCATTTATTCTTTCTTTCAGAGTCGTTTTAATAGACATCTGGGGAATTGGGCAAAACAATCAGGCATCTTTCAGAACAGACTATGATTTTGAGGTATATCACTGCGCCTTTTCCCCATGAAGCCTGCACAAGGAGTGCTCCTCAGCCAATTCATTGTCATGAAACAGGAAGGCAGGTCTTTTCCATAACACTTCAGATGATGAAGCAAAGCTTTTGCCACCAGTGTATCCATCTGTCTTTGCAGGTTGTTTGGGCTACAAGCTACAAGGTTGGCTGTGCTGTCCACTTCTGTCCCAGCGTGGCATACTCCTCCATAACCAATGCAGCACACTTCATCTGCAACTATGGGCCAGCGTAAGGTTTTTCATTAATAATATTTCACAGGGTTTGGGTCCTACCTCTTCCCTCCTACAACATGAAACTTCAAGGATCAGTCCATCTATTAGTGTGTTTTGTGGAAGGAAATGGTCTCCAAAACAGAGAAAGAGGTACCCCTCTGTCAGATCAGATTTATTTTGCTGGATGAGGGCTATGTTTTGTAGCCAAAAAGCAGATGCAGTCTTAGCAGTGGGGGCTGCTTGTGAGGTTTGAGCTGCTCAAAGCAAAGTTTTACCCAGAGGTCCTTCATATGCATAGCAAGTAGAATATCCAGCTAGGATGGATGGCTTTCACCCCTCTCCAGCCAATTAATACCACCACAGTCTAAATACAGCTTTAAAAGCTTGGGCCAAGCTTTTAACTTTGGCCAAGTGTTGGGTCAAGGCCAGGCCAGACCATGAACTCGAGCAATTCCTATTGCCTGTGTTTCATCCTTGAAAGAATACTTACCTCTGACCAAATACCTTGAAATGACTCAGATGCTGCTGTGCCAAAGCAAGAAATCAATTCTCCCTACACCCAAATGGCCTGAGGGAGCATTGCTTCTGCCAGTTCTCAAGCCAAAAGTCACTGCTCACCCAGGTCAGCCTCTCCTTTCCCTTCTCATCACTAGCTATGCACCTGACCATGCTAGATGGCACAGAAACCCTGTGAAGTGGCAAGCAGGCCCCAGCACTACCAGGAGATGCTCTCTGTCCTTTAAGCCTCACAAAGACATGAGCTAAACCTTCCTCCTTCTGCCTCTTAACCAATATCTGTGTCATGCAGAGGAATGAAATCATGTTGGGTTGTTGGAACCGCATGGGGAAGAAAAGCAGTGCCTTCACCCTCAACAGCATTCAGCAGAGCAGGAACAGCACTTTCTAGGGAGCCAAGGGGCTCTAAGAGAGGGCCTTAAAACTGGGCCCTTTGCTGGGTGAGGACACTGCAAATAGGCTGTTGCATACTAAGAAGTGGGGTAATGTCATGTCCAGTTGTTGCTTTTGAGAAGCAGCAACTTAAGTTCATTTATATAATCCTTACCTATTTTCAACTATGCCAAGGGCCAAAGTAAGATGCATGCACAGTTTCAGTTCCTAAAGTGAATATACCACACAGGATTTTCTTCAGCTTAAACACGTGATGAAAGTCTCACCTTGCTGAAAATAATGAGGTTTTACCACAAAGTTTAGCATTGCTGAGATTGCATGCACATAAAATCCCTCTCAGAATGTTTATGAGCAGCTTGAGGCATGCTGTAAATGTTGCTTTAGCCATGCTCCAAGCAAAATGGAGCACTGAACTGTATTTGGTGCAGTATCAGAGGTGGGCAGGTGAGCCAAGAGCCTGGGTAGAGTTAACTGGTGCCACTCATGCTGCTGGCAGAGGAAAGAAGAAGGGAGGATATATGTATTGTTCCTAAAATATTTGCCAGAAAATGGATGAAATCACTATCTATGGGAGATTCTCCAGCACCAGAGATTCCTCTTCAAGGTTGAATATGCACATACATACACAGTAGTTGAACTTGCTTTTGCTCCCACAGCTAGAGAAGCTTTGAGAGCCCACAGTCTCCACACACTTATTATGCAGCTTGAGGCTATTTTAGTTCCCAGGTTTGCAATACTGCTGCCTCCAGGTTCCTAACAACAGGGTGCCCTGTTACACTTAACCTGTTCTGCTGCACTGGATGTCTTGGGCACAGGGCACTCGGGTACAGAGTGTCCAAAAACTATCTCCCTATCAACACAACTGAAGAAAAAAAACAGGCAATTAGTGGCTAGTATTAACGTTCTCCTCCCAAGGGCAGTTTGAGAGCAGTGTTACTTTCCTTCACAGTGGGAATTACCCAGGGCACCCATACAAGACAGGAGCAGCATGCAGTGACTGCAACGGCGAGCAGTGTGCTGGACAGCTGTGTCGTAAGTAGAAAATAACCACCCTCCACCCTAAGCACATATAGAAAGGGAAAGAGCACTCTAAAGATACTGACAGGAGGCAGGCACAGTACGCTCCTGTTCCTAAATACAGTCTGAAAAAGTGCAGTCAGAAGCCAAGTGCGCAGTGATGCACAAAGAGAGGGGAGGAGGGTGGAAAAAGCCTGTTTTCTACCTTGGGGAATGAAGGGATGGGGTGTGCTCTTTGGAAGTTGGAGGGTATGATACAGGAGACACAGTGGCTGCAGATTAAGGTGTTATTACCCCTGCCAGAAGTTACTGCTTGCAGAAATGGGAATCACAGAAGGGGACACACATCCTCTCCTTGCAGCTCCAGGTTATTAACCAGTGTATGAGTTGCAGCTTGAGCTGGTGCAGGTCCAAGCTAACCTTGCCCCCGCCATGCTGCTGCAGGAGGGCAGAGTTGCCATGGCACTGCCAAAGCTACCTGCTCCAATGAACATCAGCCAGGCCATCTGCTATCCTCTCAGCATGAGGAGAGAGCCAGGCCGACATGCAAGAGCCCTTCATGGGGGACGTGGTGCTCAGCCTGAGCCCCTGGCAGCCCACCTGATTCTCCTGCACTTGGCTTTGCAACTGCTGGATGGAGTTGTGGGGGGAGGAGACCTTCTGCAATTAAGGAGGACAAGCACTGTGCTGTGGACGTCTGCCCAGTGGTAGCTGAGGGCTCAGTCACACATTTCCCCAGCACTCGACCTCAGGTGAACTAATGAGTGGGAAGGTCACATTAAAACACCAGCACCACAGGAATCAGAAGGAGTCCCTGACACACGGGACTGTTTAATGTTAGCTACAGGCTGAGGATCTTAAATGCAAGGCACTGTGCAAAAGCCAAAGCGATCTTGGGAAGCACACCTTGGAGGAGCAAGTCCTCTCTACCCCGACACTGGTGGGAGAAGTCAACACAGTATGATCAAGCGTTTCTCAGCAAAGCCCTGAGAACCACTGCAGGGCTCTCCTGGTCAGCAGGTCTTTGCTTCTTCCTGGAAAGAAAGAGAGCTTCCATACCTGTTTGTGAGCCCATCCTGAGGATCACACTTCATTCCCTTTTGCTAAGACTCAAATTGTTTCTAATGTGGTTTGCCAATGTTCACTTCTTTTCTCTTTCCAGAAAATGCAGTGCGTGACAAAGTCATTAGTAAGTACCATCAGCACCATTGCTTTCATTTGTGGCTGGCCCTTGGTGCAGTTATACTTGAAAACAAGTAAATTCTTTCATTCATAGGTGACTCCTCATGGTATCCAGAGTGGGACAGACCTGCATGTGACGAGTACTGCATCAGTGTTACTGCTTTAAGGCCTTTACTCCTTATACTGGCGATTGTGGCCACCTGGCTCATACCAAAATACTGGTCTGTGGCACTCACCAGTGAATGACACACATGCAGAAGACCATGAGGGCACTTAAACTCAACTCATCCCTTCCCTGCACATAGTTGTAGAAACATTGTTTGCATCCACAGGTGGTTTAGAAGTACAGAAATACCATCTTCATCTCGGGCAGCAGCTAGGAGAGCCAAGAAGCAGCTTTCTCATTGCTCAGATCCAGTAACTGGTTTTGAGTTACACATGTATTTTTTTAAAGTGGAGCAGTATGAGCGGGATCCAGTGGGTAAGGGAGCACACTGCTTAGGCAGCAGACTGGTATGCAGGTGGCTGCCCACCTCATCTTCTTCAGAAGCGCTGGAGGGTGCCTGGCCCAGGAGCCTGGCCCCAGCCCTGGTTGAGGTCCTAGGCAGAGCACACACCTCCCTCGTTCCTGTTACACACTTTCCTTAGACACCCTTCCACCAAAATGCAGAGTAGCCTGGAGAGGTTTTTCGTTTAAATGTTGTTTGAGATTTTTTTAAGAATTTTTGGACTCCTGTGAGCTCTGGCATTTGCATACTGGGGCAGGTAGTATGTTTCCTGGTCTCGCAGTGCCCTGGGGCCACTGGTGCTTTGCTTAGAATTTGGTTTTAAACACACATCATCCATGCCAAGACGTAGTTTCACCTATGTTTACACATGATTATGGCACTGCAGTCTTTCCTGTGTTTGTTTTTTTTTCTCTTTTTCTGAGTATAGAGTTTTTGACTGCTCTCTCAAACAATAAATTACTTCCTGCTTTCCATATATGGTAATAATGTATTTGAAATGTGAGCTAAAGCTTAACTGCTGGTGCACAAAAACCTCCACATTCAACTTCAACCTGCACAATGCTGAGAAACACAATGCTGGGAAAGATGGCATAAAACTCCAAATGGAATCATGCTGTGCCCATAGTTATGCCTTTGGTTCAACAGCTGCCTAAGCATGAGTCTCCTGCAACCTGCACATCTGGAGTAGGCAGAAAGCAGCAGGGACAGCTGCTGTGCTCAGCTGGGTATGTCCTCACTCAGCAAGAGCAGAGGCTGGAAGGAGCAGAGCTGTACAAACTCACAACTGGACTATAGCAATCCATATCTGTGCAGAGGTGAGTTTAGATGCCTCTGCACCATGCCTCTCTGTAGGGCACAGACACGCTGCTGTGAAGAAAGCTGTAAAGCTCCCCTCCCCACTTTTTTTCTGGGGTACCTATCAGTGTATCTGTATATCCACTCCCAGTGGTGTGGATCTTAACTGAAAACACTGGAACTAGGTCCCAGAGTCTCCCATTTCATTCTTCCAGGTAGTGAACTGTTTGCACTAGAATCATCTCAGCATCAGAGCATTCCCTGAATGAATCATTTTTTCAAAATGCAACTATGGCTGAGATAGATGTATGACCATGATAAATCTTCATACTTAGGTTGTTGGCTACCAGACTCTCCATAGCACAGGCATCATAGTCACAGACAGGGGATGAACAGTTTCTCTCAGGGGTCTAGAAAGCAAGTCTTATTAGGAGCAGCTAAGGGAACTGGCATTTTTTAGTCTGGAGAAGAAGAGGCTGAGGGGACACCTTATCTCTCTCTACAACCATATAATTTAAGACCAGGCTGCCACCAACCTGAACAATGTTTTCCTGTGCTGCAGCTCAGGCAACCATGTGGTTAGCTGATGTAGCTGGGAAACACCTTTTTGTAGGGTGCTATCAGCTAGATCAGGTTCCTGAAATGATGTGCCAGCCTGCAAGACCAGTGTAGGGCAATTACGTCTATGCTAATTTTTAACTTTTTAAACAAACAGTGGAACACTTGTGCCAGTCCTCTGCAGCGAAAGGGCCTCATCCAGTCCAGGTTACAACCAAGGGTTCTCCCTCTCTGAATACACTCTTGCTCTTTCCCTGGCTACAGTCAACCTCCTCCTTATCAGCTTCTCACTCTGCAGACTCTTCTGCTGAAGCATTCATTCGTGGCATCACACTGCGAGAACAGCATTTAAACTCCCAGTACTGCAGTGCCTCCTGTTGAAATTAATCCTTTCACTAGAAGGAGAACTGAACTACCTGGCTGTTACTGAACTATGGTCTCCCCTTCACGCTGTCGACTGCTAAACGTATTTCTAAAAGCTTTTTGTAGTGCTGGTATGACTACAGTTTCTGAAATGAGTGTTCATGATTTATTGATCATATTCTCAGTGAAGTATCTGTTGAAGCAGTATTTTCCTGACTGATTCCACAAGTAATTAAATTGCTGTTTATGAACAATGCATGAGAGCATTTTTTCCTTAACAATTAAATGCCAAGAAATGATCACAACAACTGAAAGGCACACTAAGGCTAATGTTGTCCCCCACCCTAAAGGACAAGCATCTTTTCTATTTCTCAACATGCACGTAGTGGCTATTTAACCACATGTATTCTAAATTCTTATTTATATATGTAGAAAAGGAAATGGCTGTGTTTCTATTTACTAGTGTCATAGAATCATAGAACTGTCAGATTTGGAAGGGACTTTAAAGATGATCTAGTTCCAAGCCCTCTGCCTAGCAGGGACACCTTCCACTAGATTAAGTTGCCCAGAGCCCCATCCAGCCTGGCCTTAAAAACTTTCAGGGATGGGGCTTCCAAAACCTCTCTGGGCAACCTGTTCCAGTGTGTCACCACTCTAACAGTGAAGAACTTCCTCCTAATATTCAATCTAAATTTACCCTCCTCCACACAGCTCACATTGTCATCTTGCCATATTCACGTCTTTGTAGCGTACTGTTTTTACCACATTTATGGTAGTTGTTTTTATCTATTAAGTTAGTTAATTGATCAGTAACCTTTGTATATGAAAGTGTCACCTGCTAATTCATCAGTATACTTTGTGTATGAAAATGTTACTTACTGATTGGTCAGTGCCCTTTCTGTATGAAGGTGATTGATTATTATCCTTTCTGTAAAAGTACAAATTCTAGCTTCTAGAACAATAAAGTGATTCTGATTCTGATTGGGTCCGTGCCCTAATACACCACACACACACTAATTGATGTGGCTCTACCACACCCTCACCATTATATTTCCTTCTTTAATGTCAGACATATGATACTTGCTTTGTATAGCATTCTATCTAACAGCCTTCAGAATAAAGCCAATAAATGAGAGTTTATTAATGTGGACAGTTGGACTCAATGGTCTCAAAAGTTGGTTTTTTTTTTGGTTCATCTAATTCTCACATGAAGCTGTCAGCTTGTTTAGATGGAAAACAATATGTAGGCTGTGCAGCAGATGACTAATTAAAGGATTTAAAAACCAATGTTATTAAAATAGTTTATTAACATCAAGACAAGACACACAAAAATAAACAGCTTTTACAGAAACAAAAGCATAATACAGCAGTAAATCTTGCATGTTTTGAAAAAGTTATCACCATAACTTAGGCTGCAGATAGTCTGGTAGTCTTTCACAGAAGAACTGCCTTAACTCCCAGAGAGTTCTCTGCCCCTCATGTTTCACATCCCACATCGAACTCCTAAATGTTTCTATTACAAAACTTTCTCTCTAGGCAGAGGGAAATTATCCAAATACACTCTCACCTTCTCAAACACAGTACAGCAGATTTTCTTCACCAACCGTGGCAATTCTTCACAGCTGCTTTAGGTCCACTGATTAAACTGTGCTTATGTAAAGAGAATGATCTTTCTACCTAGTTGTTTCTTATCCAGATTACACTGACAGCAAGAAGCCTCAAATCTTCCACATCTGAAAATCTTCATTAACATAGGAGGAAAGTGGGCAACCTGGGTAGTGAACTACTTCTTTTTCTTTTTTTTCTTTTCATCCGCTGCCATTTTTAATTTTACTTCTTCCACAGGAAGTGCTCCTAATTTCTTCTTCTTTGCATTCTTTACTTTTTCCTTGATGGCTTCAACATCAATTTTTTTCTCAGTGGAGGCTATACATTAAAAAATACAAAAATAAGAAACATGAATTTTACTTTTTCTGCATTTTAACAGTCTACAAGATGACTTTATATATAAGCACAGTAAACTGCATTCTGTGGCATTAAGACTCATTTTATGTTCACTAATGATTTAATAAACTACTCTAATAATGTTTTGTTGAAACTAGTATAACCCACAAACCTCTTTCAGCAGAATTCAAAGAACAGTCATATAAAAAAATCCTATAAAGCTGCATTTAACACAGATGCCACACTCTGGACACAAAACCTATTATCACTCACTTCTCAGACCATGTACTTCCTTCAAAATTAATACATACACACTTTAGACACAGGCCTAATGGCTTGGTTAGTCTCACATAAGAAGAGAAGAAATAAATTACTTATACTTGGAGAAGCTTTCATGGCATTTTGTCTTTCTGTAAGTAACTAAGTTATTAAGATCCCAAACATGTCTGTCTCATCCTGATATTCTCCCCCAATCATCCATTAACAGCTGCTGTCAGAAACAGATTGGGGAATGGTGGGCTGGAGGAATATGATACAGATATTCAATCCCCCCATGAAGACCTTTGTAAGAGACTTCTACAGGGAGTGCCAGGGGACTTAATGCTGAGCAGCATGAATAAGCAACTCTTATATTCACAGAATCACAGAGTCACAGAATGTTAGGAGTTGGAAGGGACCTCGAAAAATTATCTAGTCCAACTCACCTACCACAGCAGGATTCCCTAGACCAGGTCACACAGAAACACATCCACATGGGTTTTGAATATCTCCATAGAAGGAGACTCCACAACCTCTCTGGGCAGTCTGTGCCAGTGCTCTGGCACCTGAACTGGGAAAAATTTTTTTCTTGTATTCACACGGAACCTCCTATGCCTCTTGTTCTGTCACTAGGCTTCACTGAGAAGAACCTGACCCCATCCTCCTGACACCCACCACCCTCACATATTTGTAAGTATAAATGAGATCACCCCTTAGTCTCCTCTTCTCCAAGCTAAAGAGACCCAGCTCCCTCAGCCTTTCCTCATAAGGAAGATGTTCCAGCCCTTTCATCATCTTTGTGGCTCTGCACTGGACTCTTTCCAGCAGTTCCCTATCCTTCTTAAACTGAGGGGCCTTCTTAAACTGAGGAATATTGTGTCCAGCTGGACACAATATTCCAGATGCGGCCTCACCACGCTAGAGTAAAGAGGGAGAAGAACCTCTCTTGACCTACTAGCCACACCCCTTCTAATACACCCCAGAATCCCATTGGCCCTCCTGGCCACAAAACCACACTGCTGGCTCACGGGCATCCTTCCATTCACCAGGACCCCCAGGTCCCTTTCCCCTTCACTGCTCTCCAACAGGTCAGTCCCCAACTTATACTCATACATGGGGTTGGTCTTTCCCATATTCATGCAGGTGCTGGTATTTTCTCTTTTGACTCATGAGTCTGGATCTAACTCTCCTATCTCACAGTTAATTCCTATATCTTAACAGTAGGTATCTGCTGTCTTCTTTGGATGTCAGTTCTTCTGTACATATACTGCTGTCATTTATTCTTGGAAGACTGAAGGATTTCAGGTCAAAACATACAGCAGCTAGAAAAGCACAGTATTTGAGATACAATACAGTCAATAGCAGGACCACTGAAAAAGTACTGCCATCACAAAAAGGCACTGTATCAGTGCTGCAGAACATATTTTTCAAGAAACATGAACTTTCCAGTTCACAGGAAATTGTGTAATTGTGTACAGAATTGTGGGCTGCATGATTTTTCTACTATCCTGGCTACTCCAGGCATAGTTCTACCCACTAGGATCTTTCTATGTGATGTTTCTTATTTCCTACAGCTGTATGCCTGCAAAATTACTCAGCATAGGAATCAACAGCAGGAGGTCTTGGAACAAGAGAAAATAAATGGTTACCTTTCTTTGTTTTCACAACTGGCTTTTCCTTTGGTGGGATAAAAGCTTTATTTCTTTCTTCTTGTCTTTTCTTGACAGCATCTGCTTGCTTTGCCTGACATTATCAATAAAAAGGTCAAGTATCAGTAGAGCAGGGCAAAAGGAAATAAATTCCAAGTCAACAATCAAATGTTTTTCAACTAAACACTGGGTTAGGATAACTTTACCTTTATCTCTTCCATACGTTTTCGTTTCTTCTGTCTTTCTTTCAAGAAGTATTCACCACTTGCCAGTTCTTTATCAACCTGCATAAGACAGGTACCAAGAAGCTTTCAGTAACGATGCATTATAAGCCAGATGTAAGTACCAGAAAATCAGAAATTGACAGAAAAGGCCTCACAGCCTCCTGGTAGCAAGAACATGATTTCGAGTCATGCTAATTCCCTCAAAATACAGTCAAAGCTTCAGCTGACCTGGCTTTCAGGCTGTGGAGGTGGGAATGGTGTGTACTCCTTCTTAGTATTTTTCTTCTTTGGCTCCTTGCGTTTTTTCAAGTTCTTCCGCTTGAACTTAGGCAAAAATCTTTCCCAACTTTGTGACCTCAGTTCAGGATCTTTTGCTAATTCCCTTTTGATCATCAAAGTCTTCAGTGGTTTTAGAACAACAAGAAGTTATTTAAAAAACAGTATTACAGTAGTAGCCAACATCTCCAAATTACAAGTAACACTAAACTTTCTTACAGCGAATATGCTATATTTGAAGCTTCCACCTCTCACTTCAGTAACAGTAGATGGGTTTAACTATGAACAGCAGAACCAGAGTGATACATATGTCTCAAAATGGGGACAGAATGCACTGAAGAAAGTGCCTCAGTTTAAACAAGCAAGTATCAATAAACAATCAAAGGGGGGAATGTTTATACACACTTTTTCTTTGATGTTTTCTAGGATACTGTTAATGAAACTCTGGCAATATACCCTGGAAAAATGGAGGCTATCAAAGTCAGGGGTTTTTTAAAGAAGCTCACCACAGAGATTCTCTTTTAAAAGATAGACTACCATGAGAAACATGCAAATTATTAACATACAACTCTGAGAAAAAATAGTACTTTCTTGTAAACAAAGCTGCATAGTGGAGCATGCTAACCTTAATGTTATATATGGGATGTATATTCTTCATTGTGTCCAGAACAACTTTTCTAACCTGTATTTAATAAAAAAGAAAAAGAACAGAAACCTCAGCAACTAGTTTACATTCAAACCAATTAAAATACCAGGTATACTACCTTGCCTCCTCTCCTCTCCACAGGGGGTAGATTTAAAAAGCTAACACACCTGGTTAACTGGAAGTACAGCACTTCAGAAATACCAATACTGTTGTTTCTAACACTCCAGCATGCCCCACAAACATTAATTTTGTGTTACCATGGATTTCATGGTGTCATGAGAAACTTGCTTCTGACAAGCATTCTTCTCCTACATAGTTACTAAAAATAGATGTTCATAGAATTCATAGAATGGCTGGGATTGTAAGGGACCTTAAAGATCATCTAGGTCCAACCCCCCCTACCATAGGCAGGGATGCCACTCACTAGACCAGGTTGCCTAGGGCCACATCCAGCCTGGCCTTGAACACTGCCACTGATGGGGCAACCACAACTTCTCTGGGCAACCTGTTCCAGTGCCTCACCACCCTCAGGTAAAGAATTTTTTCCCTAAGATCTAATCTAAATCTTCCCTTCTTCAGTTTGAAATCTTTCCCCCTTGTCCTATTCCTTTCTATCCGGATAAAGAGTCTCCTTCCTTTACTTGTATAGGCCACCTTTAGGTACTGGAAGGCCGCTATAAGGTCCCTTCGAAGCCACGTCTTCTCCATGCTGAAGAATCCCAACTCTCTCACCCTGTCCTCATAGGGGAGGTGCTCCAGCCCTCTGATCATCCTCTTGGCCCTCCTCTGGACCTGCTCTAAAAGGTCCATGTCTTTCTTATGCTGAGGAAACCAGAACTGGATGCAGTACTCCAGGAGGGGTCTTATGACAGCAGAGCAGAGAGGCAGAATCGCCTCCCTTGACCTGCTGGTCATCCCTCTCCAGATGCAGCCCAGGCGACAGTTGGCTTTCTGGACTACAAGTGCACATTGCTGGATCTAACCAGCTTTTCAACAATCATGACCCCTAATGTTCCTTAAGATTATGTATCATTAACCCTGCAGTATTTTCACTTACACTTCTTATCCCAATTTACAAAAATTCATACTAAAAACCACCCAAACCAGTATTCACAAATATTTTTTCACTTCCAAGACAGAAAGATCTCAGAGTCTAAAAAAAAAAAATCAGCTGCTAAGACTACAGAGATTCATGTAAATATGGCTTACTAATACAGAGCTGAAAAAGTCCATGAGATAGTCCTGAGTTTGCCAGATTTTGCCTCTTATCTATCCTTGAGCTAAGCACAGAAGTGTACTACTCAAACAGCTCATCTCCCTCCCCTTACCTCTTTTAGCCCACTAAAGGGCCCAAGAGCTGAAACAGTGTTACCTTGCACCATAATATAACAGTTTGTTAACAGTTCCAAGGCCTACAACAAAAAAAAAAAAAAGAAAAGAAAGAAAATTAAATAAGTACAAAGTGAAGACCTGACACAAATTTGGGTCTAAACTGACTGGTTACTACACCTGTCAGAAGTACCTTCAGAGTAGATCCTTTTGGGCCAAGAAGTCGTCCTCTTCTTTTTATAAAAGTATCTCTCTTCCTCACCAGAGAGCCTATTTTAATGATGTCACAAGCAACATCATCTTGAAGGATACGAACTGCCTGAAGAGCAAAGAAGCAGGCAGTATCATCTGAATCAAATGTATTACTCAGAAGAGTCAATAATTCACTTTTTCTTCTCACTTTAATGTCACATCTATTTACTTTAAATACATATTCTACTATACTTGACTTGAAAATCCTCCATTTTGAAAACATACTATTTTATAAGTCTGACTTTGACACAAAATTCCAGGATTTACTACAGACCTGTTCAAATGGAACACTTCTTGCCAAAAGTTTTATTAAGTCTCTAGCCCTGATGATTGCATATGGATCAAAAGTCTTCTTAGTTGTAGTAACAGTCATACTTCCTTCAATTAGATCCAGTGTTGCATTCACATACTGCAATATTTGAAAAGACACGGTGTATCAATCTCTAAGTAAGAACCTCAGAATTCATCTCTGGCAGTAAGAAGTCAACAAACAGAATTCTACATACTGAATACAGACCCACGTTCCAAAATTCCTTACATGGCTCTCAGCTTAAGGAAATCCAAACACACATAAAATACTGAATATATATGCCACACAGCCCAAAACACCACCTCCCACATCTCCCTGAATTCAGGCTCAACAATGTTGTCAGCATCAGGATGATGAGACATTTGCAACTGCAGAGAGCTTTGCTGACAACACCTGTAAAGAAATGCAAGTCTGGCTACACAGAACTTCACTGATTTTGATGCCACTGAAAAATAACACCACCAGTTCTAATACAAGCATGGTATAAACATACAGAAATACAGTATCAGAAAAACAACTTCCACTATTTTTATAAGCTTAAGTAAGACCTGTATCTCCCAAAAGATAAAACAGTATCACAAGTAAGTATCCATACATGTTCACTCAAGGCTTTCTGGACAAGCGGCCAGCACTCTCTCAAGTATGCTTCTCTATACTTTGGGAATAATGTTGCAAAACTGCTTTCTTCCAGCAGCCCTTTAGGATTATCCTCTCTTGTAAAAGCTGGCTCTTTCCATCCATCTGGCACGGTGAGAAGTTCAGATTCATCAACTGCTACAGGTATTAAAAAAAAAAATTGTTTTTTCTTCCTCTTTTATCAGTGACTATTACTTCTCCTCATTTAACTACAAAAGATACAATTACTGAAAAGAAGGACACAAAGTTTGGTTTAATGCTCCACTATTCCACAAGTGAGACATGCATTGTGGGTAGGACACCATAAAGATATCCTACAAGCTATAACCTGAGGCGAGCAACTGGAGTGCGAGGACGAGCGCACCACGAGGCACCCCCGCTGCGCTCCCCTCGCACCCAACAGCCGCTTCGAACCCACCAAACGCCACAGGCCGGGCAGCAGCCCACCTTCCCCACGCTGCCCCTCCGCTTACATCCAACCGCGGCCAAGCTCCTCAGACCCCGGTTGTTTTAGCAAACCCGGAGGACCCCTGGCACCAGGATAGGGCAGCAGGCCCTCAGCCACGAGGAGACACTCTCTGCCCGAGGGCTTCCCGGCAGGACGGCTGCCAGCCCTACACGGATCCTCACCCCGCCCCCACCTGTCGCCGCTTTCTTTTTGTTTTTCTGCTTTTCTTTTTGCTTCGGCCCGACCTCGGCTGCCCCGGCAGGATCCGCCATCCCTGCCGCGCACCACCACCCCTCACCCGGCGCCGGAAGCACGGCGCGCAGGAAGCGAGGGGGCGGGGGGAAGTGGTGCCGGTGCAAGCCGGAAGCTGTAGTACCCACGGCCAGGGGCCTGCTGGAAGCAGTGGAGGGAAGGTGACACAGAATATCTTTACCTTTTAGATTCGGAAGAATAGGCGTTTTCCTTCTGGGTTTGTTGTCCCAAAAACTGGGTTCCTCACCCGGTGCGTAGTCCAATTCACACACAGAGCGGAGATATTTTCTTTAATTCGTAAGTGGGCAGGTACAGGCGGCAGGTACAAAGCAGCACATCGATGTCTCAAATTAACTGTTATTTATGCACGAAGGTTAACATATTCAATCATGTAATAGGTAGACATTAATATTCTGTTAGGTGATCGGTTAAAATTTCTTTGTTTTCCATGTAAATTAGGTACACATGCTCAGTTTTAAGACTTTTTACTTTACTAGTCTTCTGGGTCGGTGAGTTCTTTGGGTGGGAGATCTTCTATTTGGGGCTCTTCTATCTCCCCCTGCTGGTGTTACCTTTATTTGAACTCTGCTTTCTGGCAACCGTAAGCAGTCCTTCACGGGCCGCTAACAAGGTAGACGCTTTTTCATCTTGTGGGTCTGGTCTGAGACAGATACCCTACTTTACAAGACCGCAGTACAGTTAAGCTTAAGTTAATCTTTTGTACGTGACCTTCTTGTGGGTGTAACACGCTGTCTGTGCAGGCATGGTCTCCAACAATGCTTCCCAAACTTTCCTTGGATGAAAATAAATTTCATTTAATTCTACCTTAATTACAAAAAAAATAAAATCCCACAACACACAAAAAACCTCACAAAAACCAACCAAACAAAAACAAAACAAAAAAATGGAAAGAAGATTAAATAAATGCAGCCAGGAGCAGAGTGGAAACTAGAGCATATGCTTCCCAACTGGAAGTGCCATGCTTTTTTTTTATATATTTTACAATATACTTTGCTACTTCACCATTAAAGTGCTACTGCTGTGTGTGCAATACAATTTAATGTGCAGTATGTATCATTCCTACAGCAGATACTTTTAAAGCCTCCCTTTTTCACTTAGGAAAGCTCTTACCACTACATTTTTTTTTGTGTGTGTGTATATTATTCCAGCCATGAGGACGATATGGGAAAAGACATGAAAGAGTACTTGGATACCAGCAAATTCTTTTTACCTTCATAACACTAGGTAGCAGAGTTAGCAAGTCCTATGATTTTTTTAAATGCCCCTTCTGCAAAGGAACCAACCCCCCTTCCACATCATAGATTATTCACTCCTTGCTCTTCAAGATGTCAAAGTTTTCTCTGGTTTACCAATGTTACATTTCTTTCCCCGCTCAAACTCCTTTTTAACTGTATCTCACTGAGAGCATTTTTCTTTTTTCTCACTTCCACCATTCCCCAAAGTATCCCTTTTTGCACCTCTTCCCCAACTTCTTTCAAAACAAGTTATACTTTTCTTCCCTTCCTGAAAAATAAGTTTGGCTGTGCCTTTTTATTCTTTTCTCCAAACAACTTCCTTCAGTTTGTTCTTGCCTCTCCTAATGAACACTATGTGAAAGACTGCACCTCTTTCTTCCCCAGGATATGTATTTTGCTCTCTCAAACACGCAATGAGCTTTCCCCTCTTGAAGTACCAAATTTTACCATTACACTTTTCCATCATCTATTCTTTCTATGCCCAGATTACTCCAGTCTGTCAGTGTATCTCCCTTCTACACATTTCACTGAATTTGTCCCATTTAACATTTCTCCCCCAATTGCATGATCTAAAACATTTGCTAGCAGACTGTACCCACATCAGTTGCTTCTTTCCTGGCAAAATGTTTAACACACTAAGGATACTGTTATAACTAGATACCACAATGCCCTCACACATCAGATAAGCACAGATCACAAGTATGTCAAGCAATTTTAATGTTTAAGAATCCTGCAATTCATTTAAAAATTACCTTCATATCCAGTAACTCTAATGAGAAAGTGCTTGAAATGGCAACTTATTTGATTCAGGTGGCTGTTCTACACAAAATAAAAAAATTGCATCTACAACTGTACCAAAAATAAATAACCATTACTGAAAAAAAAACAAAAACAAAGTTACATCTAGTCCATTTAAAACAATTTAATAGGAGTATTTCCTGCAATGCTACTTATAAGAAACTGTTTTAAATAACATTAATACAAAGTAAGAAAAGAGAGAACCTGAAGTTAGAAAGATTTCATCTTCCTCTTACAAAATAAAAGACATAGTACATATGATTCATTCAAACAACTGTATTTTCATAAACATGAGAAAAGCTTAAATAAAAGTATTTAACTGAGGGAGCTAAAAGTCAGGCATCTAAATCTAAATCAGTAGGCACTGAAGAGCTGGTTTCATTTTCAGAACTGCAAACACTTTCAACTTCCACAGAGTTTAAGGTGACTGACACCTATAGAAGTCCCATTAACACTTGTCCACATCATTTAACTCATCAGAGGAGGTCTATCAAATTAAAAGGGAGGATTTATATGCATAAATCACATGACTAATGTTTCCAGGATTACAATATAGGCTGATATATGGATTTAGCTGTCTAATTTAAGTCTCAAACTTTAAAACTTTCAATCACAACATTTACAATATGAGTTGTGCATTTAATTATGCACCTTGGACATATGCTACAATCTTTAAAAACATATCCTGTGAGGAACTCCCACTAGATTTTGAAACAGATCAATTAGTACATTTTTTTTCAAAGTAGCAACAAAAGTCCTCATGATCAATGTATTACTTGAAAGACTGAGGTATGCAAATAACAGAAATCATTCAGAAGCAGTTATTTCCCTTATTGACCATATTACTTTCACACTTTGAAAGCAGAAATCCTGTTAGCAGAGATTTTTACTTAGAAATGGAATTTTAGAAGTTTATATAACTTTCTAAGTGCCTAAAAAAAGAAACATAATCTTTTATACCCCAAGTTTTAATCAGGGATCAGTATTTACATTTGGATCAACACCTCTGAGTACTTCATTAAAATCAGGATACTGGCTATCACACCACCATTAATATCAGTTAGTTAAACATCTTTTCAGTTGCTAAATGAAAATACACTTTCCAACACAAGGACTTTCAATCATTCATCCATTATTACTGACCAGGTCACTGTCACATTATTTGTCTTTACTATGTTCTTATTCTAATAAATCACAACAGCAAAATAATTAGGTTGCTCTTTTCAGCACAAAGTGCTTTTCAAGTGTCTAATTTTATAAATGCTGATGGTCACACTAGTATATATAAAATTAAGTGACAAAATGTTTAGACTGTCACAGTTTAAATCACCATAACAGTTATTATTAATGTCAAGTCTGCAATGGTCAGAGAGCTACAGCACTGAAATTGCAAGATAAGAACATACCAACTAATGAGCTAATGCCTATGAAACTGAATTCATCTGATGTCCACTACTCTCTTCTGTGGTAAGATGAAAATATATACCCATTTTGTTCCCAGGAGGGAAAGATAAAGCAAGCCACTGGCTGAGTCTTACCCTTTTCTTCATCACCACTGTATGAGCACCTGGAGATTGTTCTGGTTTGCAATACCGGTAAGGAACTGTTCCCTTAAAAGACCAGATCTTTTAAAAATTTGAAACTTGATAAAGGATTGATTTGCCTTTCATTCTGTCTACTCAGATGTTTTCAACCAGCAGCAATCCACCTTGGTTTCAGAGTAAAGGTCCCAGGTATCCTCCTAGTTCCATCCCATTGTTTTAAAACCAAATCAAGTTAAGATCATTAAGGCTCTTTTATATCTGTGCCAACTTGGTTTACTTATAGCAAATGGAACAATTGTTTTGAGGACCTTCAAGTGGAATGATTGGTCTTGTCAGTATTTCAGGAAAAGACATTGCACCCACTGGAGTAGTTAGTCTCCAACATCACCATCTCTGTCACCTATAAGCCACAGAAAATGAAAACCTAGAGCTAATAAGGCAGTTCCAAGCAGATCTCCCAGTGCAGTAAGATAAGGGATAGAAAAACTGTCAGGATCTTTTCCTTTCTTCCAGAAGTGGTGCACCATCCAGTCAGCAATCCATAACAGAGTAAACACCTACAGAACATCAAGCAAACAAAATCTGCATTAGTATCACTGAACATACATTGAAAGGAAGTCAACAGCCAGCATTACTGTCTCCTTAGTATTTAGCACTGTTTGTTATGGTTTGGGTTAGAACAGAATTAATTCTGTTCAGTGACTGTATTTTCTAAAGGTATTCCATCCCATGAACGGGACTGTCCCTTTAAGAAACCTGAGATTCCTGAATCTTAAGGACACTGCAACCCCCTCCCCCTACCCCCAGGGAGGAAGCCAGGGGAATGCTGGGTTTTTCTGCTGGACTTTTGTTAACTGGTGGCCATGAGGAAGCCCTCTCTTTTTCTGCTGGGACCCTTGCCAAGCTGCATGCTGTTTGCCTGTGCTGGAAGCTAATGGTGACCAGGTGAAGCTAGCTGAGACACACGTGAAGCGGCTGCTTTGGATTGCTAAAGTCGCACCGGGTAAAGCTGATACCGCACGGAGCAGTCTGCAACCTCGGTCCTGATGTAATTACTTCTATAGAGGGGAAGTGGGTTTTGGTATTTGGGTCCTGTATATGTTTATATTCGTTTCATTTATATTTGCTGTTATCAGTAAAACAGTTTTTAGTTTTTAACTTCCAATCCAGTCTCTCCTTTAACTGCCGTGCGTTGAGAGGTCGAGAAGTTTGCTTCTCTGACCACGACACTGTTGTATACAACTGATTTTGGAAAACGTTGTCCAAAAACCAGTTTTTTGAAACACTGCCTACCTAGCCAACTTCTGTCAGTCAATCACATGCACAGGCAGAAAGAGCTGACAGATGATAATGTTTTTTGCATTTTAAAACTGAATTACTCACATCACAGTTAATTCAGCCAAGTTTTAGCTAAAAAATTGGCTGTGGATTTGATAGGAGCATTTCATTTTCTATTATTGATTTATTGAAGTGAAATTATTTCACTTTAAGACATTGTATTTCAAAAGGCATCATTGGCTACATCGATCAAAAGGCATCAATGGCTACAAGCTGAAGGATGGGAAATTTAGGCTGGAGATTAGAAGGGGATTCTCTACCCAAAGGGTGGTGAGGCACTGGAACAGGTTGCCCAGAGAGGTTGTGGAGGCCCCATCCCTGGCAGTGTTTAAGGCCAGGCTGGATGTGGCCCTGGATGACCTGGTCTAGTGCATGTGGTGTCCCTGCCCATGGCAGGGGGGTTGGAACTAGATGATCTTCAAGGTCCCTTCCAACCTCAGCCATTCTATGATTCTATGATTGAAGAGCTGTACTTGCTGGGTGTGAACAGACCACTAGGGAAGACCAGCCAAAATAACATAATCACCGACAATTAGTGCTAAGACAATTTATTGTGTGGTGATTGCTGACACACTAATTTCAATTTTTAATGAGCGCACCAAGCAAGTCATATCATCATCATCTACTGCATATTTCACAATGCTAACTAAAACAGTAATGTAAACTGCTTTAGAAGAGTTCTTTTAAAGTTTTTCTTGATGTATTCATTATTCAGAAATGCTACTTTTGCTTCTCTCCATCTCCCCTCTAGTTGATTAAAATGATGGGGGTTTTAGATATGATGGTTCCAAGAACCAAATGAAAGAGAAAGTGGGAGATGCATGACTGGGAAGTTACACAGTCAAGTGTCTTCTGAAAAGCACTTACAACACAGATACACCTCTGTATGCTGTATACATGTGGAGATAATGAGTTACTTCAAAACTGGGCTGGAAGCTTATATTAACCTTCTTGTACTATTCATGAGATTTCAGAAATTAGATAAAACATTATTTTTGTCAAGAATATGATATTATACAAGCATTTTCCTGTTGTAACTGTTCTTACCTGTAGTACTGCTGCAAACAAATACACTGCTATAAAGATGGGAGTCAAGGAAGTGTGGCCGCTTTTCATTAAGTGGATAGTGTACAAGAAAATCAGGTGTCCAGGAATCACCAAAAGAAGCAGAACTTGGGCTGATTTGTTATTGACTCCTACAATAAGAAAAATCCAAAATTCAGTCAAGCTTTTCAATTACTAGATCAGATTTTTTAAAAATTTTAATCTAAAAAGGAGTTCTGGAATTCCACAGCATTGACTATTGTGTGGAGCAGCAGGCATTATTTTCTCCTAAAAGACTCCTTGAGGGTCTTCACAGGGGGGAAAAAGCCACATCTACTGTCTCTCTGAAAAGTTAAGCAGGGCCCTTCCAGAGGAGGGTGCAAACTCCCTGCTTTCATTCTGCACTCATGTAATACCATCTACTTTTTTGGAGCTGCAGTGACCACCTAAAGCCTTCCTAGGAAAGGACAAAGTACCTTATATTTCTAAAAAGTAATCCCACATTTACCATTTTCTCATCTGTTCCAATTAATTTCATAAATATGAAAGTGTAACACATGCTGTTGACACATCATTTCATCACAGTTACTACATTATTAGGAAAGGGGGCAATACAGAGGAGGAATAATCTGGGAAGCAAGAATTTAGAAAGAAAATGAGAAATGCAAGACAGGGACTTGGCTTAGTAATAATATTTGATACAAAGCTTGGTCCTAGCAGGAGATTGGTTCGAACTTCTGGAGTTAAATGACAAAGGTCAGAGCAGGTAAACAAGCCAAACAAAGATGTAGGTTGAAATCCTTCTGAGCAGGTATCATAGCATCCTGTTGTAACAATTCAGTGACTGATACATACCTGTACCATAATAGGTTCTGCATGGGTAATAGCAACCCTTGGCTTCTTCTGGCAGCTCTCCAGGGATGCTATGTAAATGGAGGTAGGTAGAAATTCTGCTAGCTTGAATAGCTACTAGATTACCACCAATACCTGAAATACAAAAGGGAACAAATTGTCAGTTTTCATCTATTTTTTTCCTCTAGAAGGCAATATTTTTGCAAATTTACCAACTTCCTCTATGCTTACCACAGTCCCCTACATACAAAAGTCAAAAAGACAAATATCTTTGAATATGTCTTAGTTAAAGACACGCTAAATCCAGGTATTAAAATAAGTTAAATAACTAAAAAAAATTGGGCTACAATTTGGGGTATCAAGGATATTAGGAATATCCAAATTGGATATCTAGATGTTTAGAGATAGATTTTATTAATGGTAAGTGCAAAAGATTCCTTGAAAATCTGGTGCTTCCTTATAGGTGAAGCTCCCTTTTAGTGCTTTTTCTTTGGATATTCCTCCTGGAACAAGAGAAGTAGAGCACAGTTGTGCCATCACTGCATTACCTTCCCAGGTCAGTATTGCTGACAAGTAAGCCTAACACAAAGCAGATGCACTCACTACTACCACAAGCATAAATGCAGATTTCACACACAGAATGATATGGCTGGAAAAGACTTCAAGAGCTAATCTATCCATTCCCCCTTGCCACAGAACAGGATTAATTATCATCTTCTGCCACTCATCATTCAGGCTGGAAGGACAAGTGTCTGAACAACTGATTTAAAGAATGGTAGTGATGGAGTTTCTGCCTTCTCAGTTGCAACTGTTCTTATGCTTTCCACTAGAAAAATATTTCTATGAAAACAGTACCTATGAAAGAAACCACCCTAGGATACCATGAGAAGTGGCTGGCATTGTTAGGAGGCCGTTGCCTTTATAATATTTGAAAAGTCATGGAGACCAGGGGACATCCCTAATGACTGGAAGATGGCAAATGTCACATCCCATCTTCAGCAAAACATTTGGCAGTTTCCCACAGCTTCCTCCTAGACAGCACAGAATCAGGTTCCATTATTCTGCTTATCAGAGAATAGCACAGAACAATGTGCTTTTATAACTGAAAGATTTCCTAAAACCCAGTTTACTGCACTGTCCTGACTAGCAATATCAAAAGGTGTCAGCAGAATTATGAAACCCAGGAGAGGCTAATCTAACAGTAACCAAAAAAAAAAAATCACCTACCTACAATTTCCTTTCCCAGGGCCAGGACCACTCTGCATTGTCTACACAGAAAAATTTTACCTACATTTTTCTCAGCCACAATAATTTTGATATATCTGATAATTTAATATTTGACTATATTACTTAAATATTTAAAATATTTGAAATTAATATACCAGACACAAGTGAGCATAACAGAACTATACTGTAATAGCCTTTTCTCAAACCAAGGTGTATAGTAGCACATAATCCTTTCAGAGTCTTACCATTAATCACTGGGGTATAAACAACAATTCCAACTAAATTAGGATCAGATACAGTTGTGTCCAGAATAAGGCCACCAATACTGAAAAACAAAGTACAATACTTAAAACAAGGCAAACAAGTACATTAACTAGTATTCAAAAGGTTTTTTAGCAATTTGTCTTAGACCATCATCAAGCCACAATTTATTTCTCAATTCATCTTTCCTCCCACTTCATTACCTTGTTCTCAGCTATAGACCACACATCACCATAGTTATTTATATATCAAAATGGACTTCTTGTATAACAAAACCCACAGGATTGTAGCCAATCACTCCACTTTTAAAATTAATAACTTTCATTGGATTAGATCAGTCTGTAATCATAGGATCGTCAGAGTTGGAAGGGACCTCAAAGATCATCCAGTTCCAACCCCCCTGCCTGGCAGGGACACCATCCACTAGATCAGGTTACCCAGGGCCCCATCAAGCCTTGTCTTAAAAGCTTCCAGGGATGAGGCTTCCACAACCTCTCTGGGCAACCTGTTCCACTGCCTAACCACCCTCATAGTGAAGAATTTCTTCCTAATATGCAGCCTAAATCTACCCTCCTCTAGCTTACACCCATTTCCCCTGGTTCTATCACTGTCTGACCTCCTAAAAAGTCCCTCGCCAGCTTTCTTGCAGGCCCCCTTCAGATACTGGAAGGCCACAATAAGGTCTCCTCGGAGCCTTCTCCTCTGCAGACTGAGCAATCCCAACTCTTCCAGTCTGTCCTGGTAGCAGAGGTGCTCCAGTCCTCTGATCATTCTTGTGGCCCTTCTCTGGACTCACTCCAGCACCCCCATATCCCTCTTGTAATAGGGGCTCCAGAACTGGACTCAATATTCCAGGTGGGGTCTCACGAGTGCAGAGTAGAGGGGGAGAATCACCTCCCTCGACCTGCTGGCCACGCTTCTCTTGATGCAGCCCAGGGTACGATTGGCTTTGTGGGCTGCAAGCGCACACTGGCGGCTCATGTTGAGCACCATTTTCTCCATGTGGTACAGCACACTTCTGCTGCTCAGCTGTTGACAGAGGCTACTGCTGCCTCCCCCACTCATTCCCACCTGTCCTGTCTTTTAACTTTGTAACTTCCTTGGTTTTGGAAGATGAAAGTTTATTCACTCTCTATTTTCTAAAGGCTCCTCAAATGTTTCTTTTAAGTACAGTCAGGTGTTAAATAAGATGTACAGAGACACAGGATGACTAACAAAACAAAGCAAGAGAAACAGACTTACCTGCTGATAACCATGGCAGTTATAACAGGCTCCCATCCTGAATGGAGAACAGTTCTGGTAGCTGGGTGTTTGGCAGCTATGACAATCCCCATGGGAGTGAGAGCCAAGAAAAAGGCACCAACCAAAGGAGATACATAGTAGTATGTCTCTAAAATATTAATATAAAAAACAACAATGAAACCATTGTAATTTCGAGACATTTCTATGCATTTTTCCTAATTTGGAATGCTAATATAAATTATAATCTACATCATGTATTTGAGGAATTTTAATAGTCTTTATCTCTACTGCATCTAAAGTTTCAACTACCACACTAAACAACACAGTTAACATCTGCCATCTGCCATCACTGTCTCCCATCTTCTCAAGGACAGAACTATCCATACAAAGAAGGAATTTTGAAAAGGATTTCTGTGTGAGGCTTTGTGATAAAAAAGCAATAAGGATGTGGAATACACAATATTCTTTTGTAACATAACTGCCAAAAAAAAAAAAAATTGAAAATGCCTTTTGTTTGTACAAGTTCATAGCATAAGTACAGCCCCTTCTTTCCAAAGCACAGATCATATGGGATTCTGCCCAGAAATAGCATATCTAAAATGATGCAAGCACAATGTGGAATATTAAGACATTTATATCAGTAGCTCAGCTGTTTTATAACCAGTTTGGTCCAAAAACTCAGCCAGAGTTCTGGTGCTTGCAGCTATCCATCAGAATTGTATCATATTTCATAGGAGCACAACTGCAAACACCAATGAGTGCCACCATAAAGCTGAGTTTATAAGCCAAACAGCTGCTTCCACAGAAAGAATAATAATTTTTTATTGATTACTTGTTTTTACAATCCCATAAATGCAGAAGATATTACAGTGATCTAAGACTTTCTAATTAAACAGGGAAATAAATAGTGGAAACTTTATCTTAAAGGCAAACATATATAAATGAAGTATGCCAGTGTTCCACTTTTACATAGATTTAGTTTTATGAGAAATGTGGTTACCTATTTAATGTTAAATACATTTTGTACAAACTTTTCCAATTTGGGCAAGTCTTAATGAAAAATATATTTTAAATTAAGAGGTTGAGGTAGTTTATGTAAAACACACAAACATTTTACCAAAGAAGAATATTTAGTATATAAAAAAATATTCTCATCCATGTATTATGACTTATTACGAAGGCTGCAAATTCAAGCAACTACTATTTTGATGTTATCTCAGTGGAGCCAAAATTACTCCTGGAAGAAAAGCTGTAGAGATTTCAGAAGTTACTATCCTTCTGCAATGACTGCTAACCAGCTCTGCAGCAGAGCCAGCAGAAATAGTAAGATACCTTTCACTGGGTAAGCTAAAAGTAGAAAGCCATTAGAATGAGCACAAGACAAAGGGAAAAAGAGAAACAATTATTTTCCTTTCCTTAACTAACTGTACTAGAGTATATTATCTCCTTCCTTTGGGGTGCATTTTTTTTCTCCTTTTTCCTCTTTCTGGGACCTAAGACGTGGGCCTAATGCAAAGAGTTCTCATTCAAAAGAGTACAAACAAAACTTGATTCCTTTGTTTGATAGAGCTTTGTTTTATCAAACTTAATGCCCAACAACTGATTTACAGTTCAGATCAGAATGAGGGAATGATCAGAATGAGAGAATAGCACTAATGTAGAATATTTGGTAAAATAGAAATGGCACAAAATAAGCTCAATGTCTCTGTCACATTTTGGAGAGACTGATAATTTCATCAAAAATGTAAATTCTGCTGCTAAGCAAAGATCTGATGCTGCAAACAAACACTGAACAGCAAAATACAGATGCAATGGTGAGGATTAGTCTAATTAATCACTAATTCTTGAATTTTTTTTACTTGTACATCAACATCTGTGCTCTTTACTACAGGACTTCTGTCAACACAGAAAGGGAAATTAAAGTCCAAAAAAGTATGAATTTTACAATGATATCTTTTTTTTAATCCCACTGACAACTACAGAACCTGTTAACATGTGTTAATGAAAAAGAAGCAGAGTATTTAGCTACCTGCACCAGTCTCCAAGCTTGGAGAGCTAGTCTCAGAATGTAGTCCAAGAATTACAAAGAACATTAAAAATCAGTAAATTATATCATGTAATTCTTTTCTCCTGGGAAAAAAACAAAACAAAACAAAACAAAACCCAACAACAAAAACAAAAACCTGCACATAGCTAAAACTGAAATGAGTCCAGCCAATGGAAAATGAATACTAACTGAAATGGGGAATTGAGATCAGGATCAAAATGATTGAAGACTGGTTTAATGTGTAACTTAGCTGCTATTGTCTAATCATCAGCTGTGTATATTGTGCATTGTGAGACATGCAGGCAGGTTCAGTAAAGCAGGATGTGCCGGATCACCGAACCATCTCGAACTAGTTTGTGCCGCTTCTGTTCCCAAGTCAGCAGAAATATGGAAGCAAGGAGGCAAGGGTTCACCCAGAGGACACGCGAGAAAGAGGAGACGAGAGCACCCGAGGAAGTGACCGACCACCGGGACGGCTGTAATTCCCGTAAAGGGACACTAGATGGGGGCAGAGAACACGGAATAATGAACTCATGAGCATGTGCTTATTTCCTAACCGGGAGGGTTAGGGGGTGTAGTCGCGGAACGGCTTTGGAAATAGTTGGCCGAAATCGTTGCCTAACTGGGAGCGCATGCGAGGAGCAATCCCGGTGCCACCTCAGTACTGTGATAAGGAATACAGACTTGATAGCTACATTGACTATTGAGTGCTCATTTCTCTGTTTCAAACCAATAATTATTTAATGGCTAATTTTTAAATAAATAATAACATTGTAAAATATAAAATAGACATACACATGTCATCCTGCCACAGAAATGTTTTGTAAGAAGTTTCTGGCCTTATTGTTCCACATTTTAGCATACATAAATGTCCTAATTTCACTTTGGAGAAAAGGACAGAAAAAACTTAATAAGTTAATAAGAGGTTATAAAAAGTTACCCAATTTTACAATACTGACATAAGTTTCTTGAAAAGTGTCCTGGACAAACTCGAAAAGTGGGCCCCTGAGAACTGGATGAAGTTTAATAAGTCCAAGTGCAAGGTCCTGCATCTGGGTAGGGGCAATCCAAGATATAAGTACAGACTGGGAGAGGAACTCTTTGAAAGCAGCCGTGCAGAGAAGGACTTGGGGGTTCTGACAGATGAAAAGCTGGCTGGATGTGCTCTGAGCAACCTGATCTAGTGGGAGATGTCCCTGCCCACGGCAGGAGGGTTGGAACTAGATGATCTTTAAAGTCCTTTCTAACTCTGGTGATTCTATGATTATAATGTATACTCACAGCCCAGAAAGCCAACTGTACCCTGGGCTGCATCAGGAGAGGCAAAATCAGCAGGTCTAGGGAGGTGATTCTGCCTCTCTACTCTGCCCTCATGAGGCCCCACCTGGAGTACTGCATCCAGTTCTGGGCTCCTCAGCATAAGAAGGGCCATGAAGATGAGGTGCTCAGAGGGCTGGAGCACCTCCTCTGTAAGGACAGGTTGAGAGAGTTGGGATTGTTCAGCCTGGAGAAGAGAAGGCTTCAGGGGGATCTCATAGCAGCCTTTTAGTACCTAAAGGGGGATTACAAGATAGAGGGGAAGAGACTTTTCAGCTGGTCAGATTGCAATAGGACAAGGGGAAATGGATGTAAAATGAAGGAGGGGAGATTTTGACTAGAAATTAGAAGAAGGTTCTTTACTCAGAGGGTGGCAAGGCACTGGAACAGGTTGCCCAGAGAAGTTGTGGATGCCCCATCCCTGGCAGTGTTGGAAGGCAGTCTGGATGCAGCCCTGGGTAATCTGGTCTAGTGGGTGGCATCCCTGACCATGGCAAGGGGGTTGGAACTAGATGATCTTTAAGGTCCCTTCCAACCTGGGCCATTCTATGATTCTATGAAAAGAAGCCAGGAGTGGCTCTTTAGAGTCAGGAATCTTTTTTAAAAGAACCCCTCTGCTAGGATATTACCTACAAACATATGTTTTAAAACACAATATATTTTAAATAGCTTCTATGGAAGAAGTCAGTTGCAACAATAATTTAATTTTTAAAATTGTTTTGATCATTCTTCTCCTCCTGTAAGAAAATGCTTTCACAGTATTTCTTTCTCCATGGGGGAGATTAAGAGACAGAAATAACAAGTAAAAGAGAACTGCAGATTGAAAAAAAAGTCATTCATAAGAAAATTAGTTCAGAGCTCTTTATGTGGAATTCATCTGGTCATAGGTAGTAGTAGGCAAGTAAGTAAACAGTAATAAAACTGACATCAAGAAGCCCTACAGAATTCAGATATGAAGTAGGATTAGATTATTGTCCTCTGCAGTCAGTGGTCAGCAAAGGCCTTTACTGCTGAGCTATTTAGAGTGGTTATTCATGTTTGCATCTTTCATGGCAGAACCACTGTTCTGAAGAAAGCTATAACTAAATTAACAGATCTATGTTTGAAATACAGTCTCCAAATTTGTAAGACAAAACAAAACAAAGACAACAGAAGGGAATAGGGCCATTATTTCTAGGAACTGGAAGTGGTTACTTCACTTACAGAAAAGTGGAAGGAAATGATGCAAAAAAAAGCACAGGCACGTGGAACAGGAAGGAGACATGGAAGCATCATACTGGGAGGGAAACGAGATAGGAAAGAGCTGGAGCAGGGAAGAGGAGGAAACAAGGAGGTATTGCAATGGGAGCTGGAAAACACTTGAAAGGAATCGGCAGGAAACTCACACAAGTCCTAGCAATCCCAAAGCACGTACCCGTCTAAAATTAGGCTTTGCTTCTTTGAGTGCATACTCGTGGCAGACTTGCTATTGTTACTCAAATTACTAAAAGTATTATTTTTACTTCTGAGTACAGCTGCAGCTCAATATATATTTGAATGCTGTCTAAAACCACACCCTAACAAAAAACCAACATTCTCAAAGCAGAACTCCTCTCCCAGAGGCTGCTCAAGATAGCCAGTTCAACTCCTTCCTCTTAGTGCAAGGGGAGATCGCTTCAAAAGGGCTCTGGGAAGCAAATATTTGATTTAGGGGTGTGCATTCAAGAAAACTTGGATGAAGACAGCTTCCCTTCCCCCCAGGAAAACAGATTAAATTCAGCAACTGCTGTTTTTAATTCACATGTAGATTGACTGTAATACTGGGAGAGTCTTCCAGGTATCAGTAGATTGTGCCACCATTGTAGTTAGAACCATCATCCCAAAAAAAGACCATGGCATAATGTTGCAACCCGAAGTGGATCATTCAACAGTACAAATGTTGATACAAAAGTCAGTCAAACTAAAAGGTTTTCTAAAGCTCTTCCTCCCTGCCTTCCAGCCACCCTCCTAACCCAAAATAAGTTCCTAGGGAGACATATACACTTAGAAACATACTTACCAAGGCAAGTATAAAGACCCTGACTGATCCATGCTAGTATAGCAAGAGTGATAAGATCTCCAAAGCTTGCTGCAATAGGAGTGGCAACATTGTCAGGATTAATACCAGTCTTCTTTGATCCAACAATAACTCCAACCATTATTATTCCTAGATTCAACAAAGATGAGACTATAGTAACCACAGCTACTGTTGTAACTCTACAGAAAATTCCAAGATAATAGCAATTTCAAACTTGATAAATAAGAATTCAGTGCTTTTGCCCAAGGATGATTTTTCTTCCCACTTGACTGATGTCTGCATTTTAAATTTTAGCAATTTAAAAAAAATTACAGTAGATCTTAAAAAAATTAAGTAAGTGCACTCAAAAAACCCAAGAATCATCTCAATAATGAACTGGTTTGCTTATGATTAGAATTAGCATTACTGAAATTGTAAATAAGTTGTTTCCTGAAGAAAAAAAACTACACAGTGTATTTTTTTCTACATCCTATTAATTTTACCTGACTAAAATTTAAATGAGACCAGGCTGAAAACAATATAGGATTAAACACTTTGATGTCTTATACTGGGTGAGATTTCCAGTCATGGATGTAGCACCAAAAGTCAAGAAGCTACAACATATATTAAAAGCTAGATAACATATAAGAATGTTACCTGCTATAGAGTTAAAACATTTAAATGAGGACATTGGCTTTGGGCGGTTTTGGGTTTGTTTTGGGGTTTTTTTTCCCCTATAAACAGCAACAGTAACTTTTTAAAAGGCGGTTCCCTGCAGAATGCAAACAGCTACTAAAGTAAAAGTTACATTGTTACCAACAGTCTACTTTGGCTTAACTTGAGTAATTTCCATCTCATTATCCAATTCTCGTAAGAGCTTCAACTGCCTATACCATCCTTTATTGATTTTAAAGAATTTTTGAAAAATTGGTATTATAAATTTGATGTCTTTTAGCAATATTACTTAGTGTAGGCTACATTAGGAGTTCACTTTCAGAGAAACTGCCTAAAGAGGAACACTCCATTAAATTTTCAAAAGAAGGAACTTAAATGTTCCCCAAAGACCACAATATTTCAAAAGCACTTGTTTCATGTGTGGGAGGTTGAAGCTTAGAAAACAATTTCCTTTGCTGGCCCATCACCAGGTAAAGCAAAATTTTCTCTTCATGTCCAAATTATACAGGAGAAGTGGAAAAAATGCTCTTATGTTTCCCAGCTCTCTTGCTGCTCTTAATTCTGTATCTGATCAAAGTTAATGGCTTTGTAATCACTAAAAAAAAAAAAAAAAGTTAAACATCTTAATTGACTTACTATTATTAAGACCACTAAGTATTTTCATTAAGAATATGTCACAACTAGAGATACTTTTTTACTCTCTTCATGCCCATTAAGTACTGTCTTTTATTGTTAACTGTTTCCTGACAATTGGGAAGAGATTAAATTCATCACACTATATGGCTCCAGAGAGGCACTGGCACTATTTGTAGAGGGGGACTTGAACTTGGTCCAAACCCTTCATGTAACAAGCCAGTTTGATCACTTCAGATACAAAGCAGAGCATAAACTAACAGACAAGCAGCATGGGCAACCAGGAAGTTTGGATTCAGCATAACATCCAGGCTCACTTCAGTTTAATTACAAATAAAGTTCTACCTCTTTAGTACTAAGAATATATTTTGTACATTAATGAATATAGAAAGCAGGGGAGAAAAGTTCTGCATCATACCAGGTAAAACCTACACCCCATACTTTTTGGTTTAGGTATGCTCAGGAGGTCATGCAAGTCAAACCTTTTCAAAGAATATGACAGGAGAGGAGTGCAATATTTAGGCCTTTATGGGAACTGCAAAGGGGCATCCTATCCTCAGCTATGTTTCACATGTGTTACATCTTACTGGTACAGCAAGGCAGGAAAGGCAACAAGGAACAGCAACATAATACACAAGCACAGAAAACTAAATAACTGTAAAAAGTAACATATATGCTCCTTTTACCTTGCAAAAGAGAAGCTATGAAGGCAGTTGCTACACTGCTAGAACACAGAAGGACTGAATGATCAAAGCGGTATTTGCCCTCTGGAATCCAGCCCAATATAACAGCTGCCACTGCTGCCAGAAAGCCAACCACTGTTGCCTGAACCTGGGAAGAAAAACAAAACAAAAACAAACAAACAAAAACAACAACAAAAAAGTGAACAATTCTTAAAATAATTGGTAGACTTAAAAGGACTACTACTAAAAAAATCATTTACTGATTTAGTGTTATTCTTTCCTCCTATCTACATTTATTTGCAAGGTGTAAAGGGAATGTGCTCATTCCTATTGTAGAGATGTTGATAACCATGAATGATCAAGAAGAAAATTCTTATGCCAGCAGAAAAGGCTTTACCAGCATTTCTGAGACTCAAGAATAACAAAAGTAAAATCAGGGAGAAGAGCTGAGGGTTTACCAAAAGCCAATGCCTAAAGAGACTCCTAAGCCATTTAAAGCATAAACATTTCATCTCCTTTTTGAGTGTGTCTGTGGCAGACACAGCTACCCCCACAGAAACAGAAACAGGGTAACAGCCAGATATTAGGCCAGAATAAAGGGGCCAGAGCCTGCAGGAGGCAGTGTGGCACCTACAGACGCTTGAGGTGGGGAGTGTGACAAAAAGCCTTTCAGGAGCAGCTTGGGACCCTACAGTGAGCAACATCTTCGTGCCTAGGCTTGTTTTTGTTATTGCCCACAAGTTCACTTTGGCTCATGGTATGAAAAGGAGTCTCCAGTGGGTGAGGACAGAGAAGAGAACTGGCTGTCACGCAGAGCAGTTGTGGCCAGGAAAAATCTTCTCCCTGGCTTGGGATGCCATTTTGGGGGACACATTTGCAGAATGAGTGAGCCTTCACCCCTTTACTTATGGTAAGAGATCTGGGTATCCATGGAGGGAGGTTTTTCTCCTTTAATGGGAATGCATCCAAATTGTGGTTTATCTTCCCAGGAATAAGATTATTTGTAGCTTAAGAGTTAGTTGTGCTGTAGTGTATCTTCAACTGACATCTGAACTTCTGACGTAATTAGTCAAAAGGAGTGCTAAGTAATCTTGTTTGCAAAAAATCCACATTTTTGTTAGCTACTGCTGTCTGTCCTGTGTGTACCTTCATGACAATGTTCTATTGTAACTTATGAACATGAAATAATTCTTAATCTTAAGAAATAGTTGCTTCGGAGAACAAATGCTACTTTTCTGACATGACCCAGCTATTTAAAATACTGTTTGTTATCCAAGAGCTCTATCACATACTTCCTTTAAACATTGAATCCAATGCAAATACAGGACTAAAAACATTTGAGAGGTCAAATTTGAAAGGTTTTGCAAACTTTGAAATTTTTCTCTAATCATCCTCAAATCCTCTCTCATAAAAAATAAAAAAGAAATAGCTTTGGTACAGTGACAAAGAATACCTCTTCTTCTGAAAAACATCATTTCATACTGGTTTTAGAGAACTATACTGTTCAAAAAAAAATCATACAAACATTGTATGTTTAATAGGAGCCAGTAGAGCTAGTTTCCCATTAACACTGTCCATCTCCATACTTACCAATGTTTGTGATGGACTTTTTCAATAACTCCACTCACTTACAAGCGTTCATCAAATAAATCCATTATATTTACCTGTTTTAAGGCCAAATTGCCAATTATTAGGTTCCACTTCTCAATGGGAGAATCCATTTTTCCAATATTTACCTGTCAAAATTACAAAATTTCAGACATTTTTGTTTAAAATTGTATTACTTGAAAATGCACTAACAAGGCACAAACCCACAAATAATTCAATTTATACAAAAAAGAGACATGCTGAAAGGAAGTTAAAACCGAACTACACTTTTTTAAAGTTAATCTTTTTTTTTTTAAGCTGTTGATTTTAAGTTGTACTTACAGTATCTATTCAAAAGTAGCTAAACGTGATACAGTTTTACAGAATCATAGAATAGCAGGGGTTGGAAGGGACTTCTGAGAATCATCCAGTTCAACCGCAACAAGATCAGGTTGCAAAGGAATGCATCCAGGCAGGTTTTGAAAGTCTCCAGAGAAGAAGAGTCCACAACCTCTCTGACTCCTTTCAGCTGCAGATTTCCATAAAGTAAGATCAAGTTTATTGTGATACTGGATGACCTATAGAGGGACCTAAACAAAAGGTTTGTGAAGTCATATTGCAAATGCCTAACTCTGATAATACAGAGTCAAAACAGGAGTTTGCAGTAAGTTTACAGGGATGACTGGTGTTTTGCTGTTGGATGGGTATTTATTTCTTTTTACTTCCTCTTAAAAAACCAAAAAAGTTACAGGAAGAAAAGGCAATGGTGTGAACTGAGACAATAAGAGTGACTGAAACTACAGAATAAAGCTGAAGAATACAAAACATCTAATATAAATATTGGGCTTGAATGGGCAGTTGACCTAAGCACACCTCACACAGTTGTGCCAGCACAGCAGGGGGCAGAGGGAGTAGGGCTTACTTTAACACTAACACAAAAGAGAAGTACAAGCTATGCCTTGAGGCTGATGAAAAACACAGCCTCAAGACAGATTTAGTGAAATGACTGATTCTAAAGTGGATGGGAAATTGTGAGTGACCAGTAAGAAACAGCTAAAGGAAGACAAGATGAATGAAGTTGATGAAACAACACTCGAAAACAGATGTATTATGGATAACAGAAACTTGTTAACAAGAAACTACTTTTTGGCTGACTATATCATCACTATGGAGTAAAGATAATTAGTTTACAGCCCCAACAGCATAGACATGTCTATGAATTCAGATGCAATTGTATGCTGAGAAAGAAGGGTATGAATTAGCTCCAATGCTAAACTCATGTGAGAAATTTCCTCCTAAAAAGTTAAAGCTATTCAAAGGGGCACAGTCTTGCATTTACTGTAAAGGCAAAGCTAGTGCAAATTCAGGTCAGAGAAGGAAAGATTAATCATACAACTGCGTCCAAATAACTGGTTAGATATTCTCTGAATTCATATAGTCCTTCTGTTTTCAGCTAGGATGAGGGTGACAGGCCTGAAGACTGGATTGCTAAAGAGAGTAGGGGTCAATGAAATCAATGTGAAGAATGCAAATAAAGGTCAGAGTAACCTCTTTCATAGCAGTCTGAGAGAACTGCCTCATCAATTGCAGGTGTAGAAGTAAGCTTTTTGGTTTATGTCTCCAGTAAGCAACAATGCAATATGATATAGCACGTGTTTTTAAAACCTGGGGGAAGCAGAGTAATCAAGGTAGCTGTCCTGAAGTTCAAATTCCTATCTGGCAACTAAGCCCCAGATGTCACCTGTAAGAAGTTACATGTATCAGGTTTCCACAGTTGTTTAGTTTAGTGGGGGTTTTGTTTGTTTGTATGTTTGGGTTTGTGTCTTGATTTTGTTTTGTTTTTTCCTTTTTTTTTTTTGTTTGTTTGGTTGTGGTTTTTAACTGATTATTAGAAACATTACAGAGTTCTTGTATATTTGTTTGCCTTTGCAGTAGCACTAGGGGTTATGTGGCTGGCTACCCACCAGCTCTCAGACCTGTGCACATTGCAACTGGTGTTGAGCACGAAAAAAGATACGTATGAAAAAGCTGAAAAGTTCTCTGCAAGATAAAAGCCTTTTTTCTTTCCTGGTTTTTTTTTTTTTACATATAAAACCTAAATATAACCTTGTTAGCATTATCTTGAAAATGAATGGTCTATTTTGTATTCTTATTTTGTACAGTATTGTTCTTTTAAACTTCCACTGTGTTGTTCACATGCACACGCACACTCCACAACATTTACTGATGAGCTCTTCAACAGCTAGAACAAATCAGAGCCATCACTGGCAAAAGAGAGAATGTTCACTCAATCATAACAAGCCTCTACCTCCTCCCTGTGAAGGATGTCCAATAAACTTAAAATATGACTAAGGAAGTCCCAGAAAGTATTACCACCACTTGTGTAACTTAGTCCAGAGTCTGTCATGATTCTTGAAGAAAACAGGTTATACAAGGAAATTAGACACATTAGGGAAAAAGAAAAACAACCAAACATAGACATAACAAAAGAAATCCCAAAAGTCTACACAGAGCTTATAGGGAGTAGCTGGGTGCCAGTGGAGCTGTGACTATAACTTCAGGCAATGCCAAAGAAATTGGAACTTCCACAAGCCGCACAGCACTGTCTGAAGAAATGTACACTTCGCTGAACAAATCTTAGCCACTTAATTAACCTTCATGGACATGAACAGAGCTCGCTAAACTTTTTTTACCCAGACAGACATATGCCAATTTCTGGTAGTGGGGTTAGAAGAAGCCTTCATAGCATGCTTGAGTAAAAGCCTCTGAAGCATTAGCTGATCTAAGACTTGGTGAGACTTTATGACAGTGGTAAGTGGCACTGGTAACACTCTTCAAACTAAGCCCTCTTTGTACTCTTTGAGTCTTGGTAGGAGTTTGGGCTTCAAATGGCCAAACTGTATCTGAAGAAATCATGTTCAAGACACCTACAGATCATGTTACCACACAGTTACTAGGATACTCTTAAGAATGCTATTTTAGGCTGAGGGGGGTTGCCTGAATCTCATGGAGAAATCAGCTCCTTGCATTTTTGTAACAGTTAATGGATAATAAGAATCGAGGTTATGATTTTCAGTGCAGAAAAAGGGTCTGCAGGACTCTTTTCCAAATGTCCCCTGAGGTTCACAAATGAGATGGCATTGATGAGGATGGACAAACAGCCACTGACTGGCCCAGCAAAAAAATTCTAGAGTCGTGATCTGGCAGAGGTCATAAACTCATTTAAGACAAAGAAGTAAAGGTCCTACGGAAAGAGAAGTGGTGGAGCTGATTCTAACCGTCTTTTTAATCCTTCATTAAAGCACTGGTAGATCTTGGACCTGGTATATTTTTCACTATGCTTTGGAAGCACTTTCAATGCTCAAGCCATGAACTGTAGCAGTCAGGAAAAAATTATGCAACAACAACAAAAGAAGTAAGGTGAAAGACAAAACTGTTCATGCCTGATAGTAAAGGTTTAAACACAAAATATAGTTAAGAAACAGTAGGAATACTCAGATAAGTAAGAGTATTAAAATAACACAGAAAGCAGCTGAAAATCTCAAAAATCTACTTATCTGTTCTGAATGATGACTTGGTAGAGACAGAAGAATTACAAATTTGATATTTGGAGATTACAAGAGGGTCATCTTTTTAACTTTGCCAATTTAATAGCAGATTTAAAGAGCCCCTGTAGCAGCCAGATTAAGCTATAAACATAAACCACTTGTGTTCCAAAGATTTGGTTTCTTTTTGAAATATTTACAACATACATCTGAATAGCAAAGAGGAAGAGAAGGTTACTTACAGCAGTTGACAGCCGGGATGCCAAGGTCATTTCCAAATTTCCTTTGAGACCAAGAAGTGCAGGAACCAAGATAAAAACTTCAGTAACATTCCTGAACGCATCCCAGTGCTATGTAAAGGATATAGTGGGAAACATTCAACTGAAAAATTCTTTTAAGACTATCTGCAAAGTATTCCAAAAAAACTGCAGCTCATAACTTCATCTTCTAAAAAAAATAAAGATCAATATTTTTATATTAGACCTGAAAGTTTAGAGCCAGAACTGTGACCTCTCTAGATAAAATAGATTTATGCCTGGATATTACTACTTCAAAGATGAGAATACCAAACAAGATACTAAACTTGGCCTTAAAAACAAACCTAGTTAAAAAAACCCTGTCATTAATTTGAAGTCTTTTCTCTCATGACTTTTAAATAGTAACAGGTATTATGACTGCTCTTGAATTCTGCTCTTAATTTACAAAAATATTTTCATCTTTTCCCTTCCAGCTGTGTAGAAACCTTACATAAAAAGAGCAAGGAATTAGTTGTCAAACGAACAGAGCCTGTAAGTGAAAAAAACCTTGTATTTATTCTTTTACTTCCAAGTGTGAAATTTAGAAGAGTACAGTTTTCCAAAAGCCAGATCTTATAAAGCAAACTCTCCCATAACATGAGTGTGATGAGTTGTCAGCACTGAAATGCTCTGCTACTTCGTATGTCTGGCAATCCATCTATTTATTTTGTAATCACTTACTTTCTTTAACTAAACTAACAAAACTGTAATTTGTCCTTGTATTCAGGGATTTGCAATCACTTAAATTATAATTTTAATTAAAATATTCAATTCTGAAATGTAAACAAGATCTGAGAATTACCTGTATAGGAAGTTACCTATGCATGTACTACTCGGAAAGAATACCCATGAAATGGTTTGTAAAAAACAATCTTAGAATGCTTTGTTGTCTTCAAATTCTCATTTTTAAAACATGTTCTGTCACATTTCAAAATCCTTCCTACTGACATCACAGTTTAATTTTAGTTTAAGGTGAAAAAAAGCAGTACTGACACTAGCAATTCATTTTTGCTTTTGTGTCCCATGTCTCTCATTCTTGGTGAGCTGGACTGGGAAACAAATAAAGACTGAAAGTAGTATAGAAGGAAAAAATCAAGATATATCTCAGTTCAGCTTACTAATCAGCTATACAAACACGAGCACACAAGGAGATTAGGTAATGCTATATATTTTTCTTATCTTTTTAAGCTCCTATGCATTGCAGCATCATGGTTAATTTCAACCCTCTCTTGACTATGTATGCAATTATTAGTGTCTACAGAATTTTGAACCATTACTGTATTTCTACCCCTAATTAAAGCAGAAGGTTAACAGCTTTATCCAGCTGCTTACTGTGGCTAAGTGACACCACTTACCATGACTTCAACAACTCCAAATTAAACATTGCAACTGTTTAAGATGAAGTTTGGGGAAGAGGAGCTCATAGCAGCAGAACCACAGACAGACCTAATTACTCCTCAATACTGTAAACATCTACAATACCACACATTAGAAATATAAACCTCAGAGACTACCCATTAAAAAAAACAAACCATCTTCCAAAGCAAATACTAACCTGGACAATATCCAAAACCATGCCAGCTGAAACGGTTCCAAACCCTGCTAGCAAAAAGGGTACTAGTATCTGTAATGCCATAATACTACTAGATTCTTTGGGTTGTTTCCTGCTTCCTTCCACAATGATGTCTTCATTACTGTCACTAGACAGATTGTCTTCCTGTAACATGGCATCTGTTTCTGAAGCGTTCGTTCCATCAGAGTAATTGTAACTGGTAAAATCATCATATTTAGGGCTACAGCTAGACTGGCTGTGTCCATTACTAGCATGAAAAGTTGATTCTGAGAAGTGATGGTACTCTGTGTGTTGTTCAGACCTAACATTAAAATTGTGTCCTGCTGGTTGTAATCCATCTTGCCAGACACCATTCACTTTTTTATGTCTTTCATCCTGGTTTATCTGGTAAACAACAGGAACCATACTCAAAAGCAGTCTCAAAAATTTATCAGACTGAATTGTATTAAGATTTATGGTCCAGTTTACAAAACCTTCTCTGTCATGAACTTTGCTATTTGTTTTGGAGATGGTAGATCTGCCCTTACAGTTAGTCATAGTGGTACAGAAGTACAGGTTGAAAAGTACTTTGTTCTTTAGATGGCAGCAAAGAAATCTTGTAGATGAGTCATCAAGTGCCACACTGGAGGACTTCAAAACAGATAAAATAAAATGATCCCTTTTTGCAGGCAAAAATGTTTTTGCATTGATCTGAGATCTTCAACAGTTCCATAAGCAAAAGTGGATCTGCAAAAAAATAAAAAGTATATACTCAAGCTTTAAAATATTTTAATTCCACAGAAGACACAAGATATTGGTTTAAATTTTCAAAGCACCCAGTATCTTTCCAATGCAGCTCTCTGTAGCTATGCCAATCTCCTTCTTAACTGCCTAAGCGGAAAAGAAATGAGAAAGTAAAAGGGGAAAATTGGTGGGTGAAGTTTAACAAACTGGTGTACTTTCCAGTACAAGAAAGAGACAGCAATGTGGGCTGTAAGTAAATTGGCCTAGCTTTTACCTTGAACCACAAGAGGTCAAAGTCTTCAAGCAGATACTGTGTGTAGCCTGGGATTTCCAGTGAGCTTGAAGGCAGTAGGTCCCCAGAGAGAAGCATTTCTGCAAGATGCAAGGGCATGGACAAATGGAACCTACACCATGCACTGTAGGGCCACTGTTGCTCCTCCCACTCAATGCTAATGGCAAGGAGCCCAGAAAAAATATGGAAAAAAACCTACCAACTTTCAAAAAACTGTTAGAGGTGGTAAGTCCAAAGCAATATTCTCGGTGGCAAAGGCCTTATGTGTTGGCAGTGCCAACCCCATTAAAAAATGACAAATCAATATTGATATGTACAACTCAAAAGCATGCTAATTTAAATTCATATAATAGCTTTTTCTCTGAAGTAAACATACAAATTATGTTAAATATAAAAAGCTACTATATAAATAATAAAATTGGACATTCCTTCATCAAATACTGCAACAGCAAGGAACGGATAGCAATGAAATTCAGAGCAATTAGTCTAAAATAGCTTGTTAGTCTAATATAACAATAAAGCTACAGTACTACAAACCTGCAATTAAAACTAGAAAAAGACATTAAGAACTAGGATAATTAAAATAAAGGTATTAAAAATCTTATTTTAATTTTGCATGGAGTGTAGGCTGCAGGTATTTCCTGAAAGATAGGGTATTCTGATGCCTAGTAAATACTAAAATATAATTATTTTGTCCCTATTAACACTAGATGTGGTCAGCTTGTTTTGCTTCCTGCAAATCATGCAAATCAAATCTTCTACCTTTTATATTTAAAGTGATTTAATATGTATTTGTTTCTACTTTGAAATGATGGAAAATTAAACAATGGTAATATTGGCAGTCTCTAGTCATTTGACATTTCCTCCATCAGAAGCCACTTTACCTTCTTCGTCTTCAGCTTTCATGTTGTGATAATAATTATGGTAATTTACTAAAAGAACATTCTTAATTTTACTTGAAGCTTTGTTGACTTTGGTATTTATTACTAGATTCCATGAATACAAGTAAATGATTGGCAAAAACAAAGGAACAAAGATCAGGCAGACCACACCAGCATGATGTGGGATAACACAATTCCACAAGCTCAAGACACTGTATTTATGTAAAGCTATGAAAAGATATTTTTTTACAGACTGAAGGAAATAACCAAAGTTTAGGGTTGGAAGAGCTTTAATCTATGCTTCCCAAGAAAATTGGGCTCTTAAGATCACATAGTTTATGTTGTGATTCCTATACTGTCCCTCTCTCCACTTCAATGTCAAGTCATCCAGTATTTCTGGAGCAATTTCAAACAGATTTCACAGAGAATAGAGATGTCAAAGTTTTTAGTAACTTAACAGTCTTATAACAGAGTCAATTTGTGCCCTTGCTGTAAGGCATCTTCAAACACCAGTTCGGATAATTCACTCATACATGGCCTCGGCAAGCCAACTTCAAAAGTCCTGCTGCTCACAGAATTACTTGTTCTGGGTTTTTTGAGGGAGGAGGTGACTCAGACACAACATGAAGATTTTCCCTCTACCAACTGCTTTATACAAGGGTGCTCTGACCAAGAACTGAATAGCTGAAAAATGAGAATGGAATTTATTGCTTGATTTAGAATGAAGTAAAGTTGTGCAAGAAAAAGCAATCTTTTTTTCCACAAGACCAACAGAGGAATTTAACTAACCACAATTCCTGCAGTGTCTTTTGCCACTCTACAGCAGACTGTGCTACATTAAATCTTTTAGCATAAGTGCATAAAAACTCCTAGGCCTATATTCTGGTTTCCACACAATTTAATTAGGAGTAACAAAAAAAATTCGGCTTCTGTCCTAAGGGACAAAGATTTTGTCCTAACAGGCCAAAATGGTGCTTTGTTAAGTGCTACAGAAAGACAGAACAAGAAGAGGCAATTTTGTCTCTTCCTGGTCTAAAGGTGGTATTATCAATGTAAAAGAAAAGAAACAGTGCATAAAAAACAACAGTCAGAAGTAGATGTGCCATTAAACTATCAACCTAGCTATTATCAACTTTTATGACAACAGCAAAGAGCTTTAAAGAAGGATTAAAGGGAATACAAGAAGTTCATGGAAGTTGAGGAAAATTAAAATTAAAATTTCAGAAAGGGTATAGTCTGGGCTCCTGAAGGTTGCCAACTGATTTATGACAATGGAAGTGGCACACTGCTTAGGAAGCTTGCAGAGGGAAAAGCTTTGGATCCCTTTAGCTGGCTGCGTTTCAGTTGGTCACACAAAAAATCTAGATGAGAGAAACTTTATGATGGAATTCAAGAAAGGGGAGTAAAATTAAGATGTAAAAGTGTCTGTGATGAAAGACAGGTATTGAGAAACAAAGCACTCGTTTTTTTTGAGAGGTGGTGGTATTTTTCTTTTGAAGGAGAAGGGAGGAATAACACATGAAGGATTCTATTTCACTCACAGACAAATACACTGAGAACATTTCCCAGTAGCTTTAATAAGACAGACTCTAGTTCTCACTGTGTTTTCTCCAATGTGTCCTCTAGTCACATCACCAGAGTGCTAGATCAGTGACTCACAGACATTATTCATTGGTCAGGAACTTGGGCCAAAAATATTTGTGTTGATTATCCATATCCCTCTAACATATGGATTGTTCTGTTTTTGGGGGGTTTTGGGGTTTTTTTTACTTTTTATTTAAGAAACAAATCTTTTGGGAAGATTATGCTTTCAGAAATAATTCAGTAAACCAGCAAGTTACAAAGGGAAGAAGAGGATGGCATGAAGAACTAACAGTAGAATAGTACAAAGCAGTTTGAGTGACAGTCATTTGTGGTTTTCCTACCAAAAAAGACTTGGAGTGAATTAATGATAAATGCTGAAAAATGAGAATTTAAGAAGAAATCTGAAAAATATACTATATATAGTATATAGAGAGGAGATAACTATGAAGCCTTCTGAATGTCACTATTAATTTCTAAAAACCTGCTCCAACAAAGATCATTTTTGATAACTTTCCAAATGTCATCTGATGCAATGATTTTATCCGGAGTTACAGGATGGTAATACTGGAGGACTTTAGCAGGGTGGGGAAGGTCTGTACCTACAAAATACAACAAGAAAAAGTATGACCTCAAGGACAAGAACTACTTAAGAAGCTTTATCATTGATAAGAAAAATGGTGATTCTATTGCATTGTCTAGAGGAGATATGTCCAGCTAAAGGAGTAAGCTCTACTCAAGTAACTCAGATGAAGAAAAGGAGGCAAAAATCTCAAAAATCCCATCTCCAGTTTCTGTAGAAAGAGTAGATAAGTCAACCTGTTTTCTTGCCATATAATCAGGAAGTTACAGAGAAAGGAGAAGTGTTTAAAAAAATGAAAAGAGGGAAACAAAGATCCTTTGAGAAGCCAGCAAGCAGCCTCAAATTTATCATACCTGGCACACTGCATATGTAATGAAAGGATGCCTTGTCTTTGTCCCTATAACTGAAATAATGAGCTATGCCCAGACTATGAATATAATAATTCCTTCTTCTTTGTTGTTTCCTAAGCTCCCACTTTCAATAGTTTCTTCTTTTCCTTCATACATTTTGTACCATAACAATTACTGTGTATTATTCACCTCTCAGTCCTGCAAACATACATAAACATAAACAAATATAAATGAACAGTCCTGCAAACATAAACAAATAGGAAATCCAGCGAAACTCTGCTGTTTGCTGAAGACATGTTCCTGAAAAGTGAGACAGTTAGTAACCTAACAGATAACAAACCAATCTTACCCATAAGAGTTAATACAATTGATGCATACAGCAGTTTAAAGAATACACTCAAAAACACAGTATATGATGTGGAAAATGGACAGGCAAGAAGCAAATGCTGTGGAAAACAAATGCTGTGGAAAACAGGACCACGAGCTGGAAGAGATGCTGACTTTTGGAAATGGACAGCTGCTTTAGAAAAATCTCAGCTATGAAACAGAGCACCTGATCATTATCACATTTCTCCATCCCTCACTTTCAATTGGCTTGATTCATCTTGATTCCTCTTAGGAAGATGAGGATGACAAAGAAAATGCAGTTGTTCAGGAAGCGACAGCAAGAATGCTCTTCATCACCCAAAAAAATTATCAATATAGCTTCAGACATACCCCTGATTCTCAAGAGCATGGGAAAGACATGCTGCTTCTACATTTTCCCAGGGTTTAGAGAACATGCAGCACTAGAAGGATTAAGAGACCAGACTCTACAGCTAAATTTGATCATATAGTGATTAGACTGCTGATAATTTATTTAAAGCATGAAGAAAATTAGTAATTAAATCACTATGCTCTGTGAAGAACTTCCAAAAAATGGGAAAAGGGTAAGAATGGTGAATCAACAAGTATGAAAATTTTGTAAACGGTCAACATATTTATCAAAGTCTAGGTCTAGATTTTGATGTCTGATTTCTCTTAAGAGTTTGGCTAACTAAACCAAAAGATAACACCTATCTAAATAGCTGAGGGCTTTCACAGGATCCCAAGGCAAATACATCACAGCCAAAACTCATTGTTCCCAAAAGCCGCAAACATTTTTTAACAGGTAATCTTTCAAGACAATAATAATCCCTACATCACACTTTTAGGTAGTCCAAAATGAAATACAATAGCTTAAACATGCTTGTCTGAGAAACACCCCTCAGTACAAGAACAAGTCTTGGAACAGAGTCAGGAAAATAACATGAAACACTAATGAAATACTGAGCTTTGATATTTTACTATAGTGAGCAAAGATGAAGCTCTATTCTTTTCTGGCTTCAAAGATGAAGCCAGACTCTTTTCAATGAAAGGATGGGAGGTAGTGAGCCCAAACTGAAGCACAGGAAATTCTGTTTAAACATAAGAAAAAGCTTATTTGTTTTTATTTTTACCATGAGGATGGTTGAACACTGTTCCAAACAGGTTATGGACACTCCATTCTCAGCAGTATTTGAAACCCAGCTGGTGTGGCCCTAAGCAATGTGCCCTACTTGACCCTACACTTAGCAGAGGTTCCCCGAGATTCTATGTGACCTTAACAATTCTAAGATTCTGCAAAGTATTAAATGCGAGGCTTAGGGGAGCCTTTTTTTAAGTTCAGAATAAGATTTACACAGATGATACAATGATCTCCATAGCCTCTTCTCCACTACTGTGTCCTGTATACATACAAATTCCCAGTATCATACTGACATACTTATTACAGCCATGGCTAATCATTTACGTTGCTAGAGTGAATATATCAGTCAAAAGTGAAAGCTTTTCACCTCAGCATTATAGAGAGTAAACAAAAAGACTGCATTACCATTAAGGTGGTACAGTGGGCTAAGATTATTTACATCAGATACTTAATTATGAGTATTAAAGACTGGGAAACATGCTGAAAGTTAACAAACTTTGCATGCAAGGGAGATATATGGGCATTACATACCATTTCTTAAATATTATGCCATAAACTGGTTAACGTGGTGTTTATCGTACTGCAGCTGTAGGCTAAAAGAAACAAAAAAAAAGTAATAAAGGGGAAAAAAAAGATTAAAGAGCCTCCAGGTGCCTTCTTAAATATAAGACATTGAAAGATCTGCCAGCCTCAGGCTCAGTTTTCAGACAAGTTTGAGACTGCTGCATACCACTTCCTGAACATGATAGTCTTCAATTTTGGCCCCAACAGAAACACAGCTGTGGGAAAAACGTTTAGTTTGTCTCTGCACTTTTAAGGCAACTCAATGAGAAAAGGCCAAAACAGAGGCAGAAAAAAGGCAGCAAAGCTGTGAGATGTGGCCAGGTTGTAAAATCACCCTAACAGAATACCAACATGAAAAATAGCAGGCAAATCACATACAGCCCATCAAAAGCAGGTGGGAAAGTTTGAAAAATAAGAGATAATGCTGTCCTCCAGATTATGGAAACAACCGGTACTTACCAGAATGAGTCCTAACTATACAAAATGGATCCTGATTAAAGGTTTCTACTGGCATTGCCAGGGACAGAAGAATTGCTTATTAACTCGGGCACTAGGATAGACTTCACACTGGTTTTTTGTGCATAATACCCTGAAGTATTTGAAAAGAAAATGATACACTGTTACTCTTCCTTCTGCCCGTCACACTGCAGTATTTATGGTGTCAGTTTTACAGTCTCTTTAAGTATGTGTAGGGAATGTTGCCAAAACAGGTCTTCCCACCACCTCTCATCACCATTACAGAACTGGTAAAAAGGGTAACTCAGGGTGTCTACTAAAGCCTGCTAGGACTCTAGAAAAGATATATGAGCAGATCTTTTTCCAGGTATTTATGTTTTGTTCATGACACTAAGACTAAACAATTATATATGTTCTTTTTATCAGAGCCTGATTTAATGTTGTATGGTCTGTAACCTAGGATCAAATGTGAGTGAAGACGACACACAAGTGCATCCCGGACAGCAGGGCAGAAGAAGAAGAGGAAATTATAATATTCACTGAAATTACAGAAAAAACCCCCCACAGCTACAGCTTAAACTTAATTGAAAATTAATCATAGAGTAGAAAGTAGAGCACATGACAAAAAACTCCTATACTTTGGCAGAAAAGTATGGAAAAGCACATAAATGTACCATCATGTGCTAATTGCAACATTCATAAACAAAAAAGGTGATCGTTGAAGGCTTTATATGTGCTGTTCAGGTACAAGTTCCACGCCTGTCTAGCAACTGCATCTGCAATGGCAGATTCTGGCATATTTTCATAGGTGCAAAGGTGGCAACAGAAGGGCAAGCACATATGGGTGTACTGAGTGCCAGGGGATAAAAGCCACTGGAAACATTCGGTATATCTTGTGCATGCACAGAGAAATCAAAGAAAACACTCGTCTTTCCAGGCTACATGGGACCGTGCAGAACTACCCGCACACAAGGAGAAGAGCTGCGGGGGTTTCAGGGAGCGCAGGGTACCGGGGCGCGGATGGTCTTAACGCCCGGGGACCGAGCGCAGAACAGCGGGCAGGACAGCAACCAAAGGAGCCTGCCTCGGCGCCAGGGGTGGCTGCAGAGGGCGGGATGGGGGTGAAGGGAGTTGAGCGCAGAGGTAGGCTGCGAGGGCGGGCAGACGTCTCAGGGCCCGGAGGACGGAGAACGGGAGGGAGCAAGCCTTACCGCACACGGGGACCGTGTCCCACAGGCCTTGGGCATCACCCCGGGATTTGGGGTGGGTGCAGCGCCGGCAGGGCGGCGCTATGCTCCTCAGGAAACTTTCCCGCCCGCCGCCTCCCGCCGTCGCCTCTGCCTCCCTCGCCCCGGGGTGGCAGGTCGCCGGCCCGGCCCGGCCCCTCTTCCGTCCCTGGCGCACAATCCATCCCCCCCCACCTCGTCCGCTCCTCCCGACCAGTCGGGACGTGCCTTCCCCTCACCTGGGCAAAGACGATGCCGGCAGCGGCCCGCGGTCCAGCTCCATCGCTGCGGCGGAGAGGCGGCGGGCGGGGAGGGACCAGCCCAGCGGCGGTGACAGCTCCGGAGCTAGGTGAGCACCGCCGCCACTGAGCAAGCGCGGAAGCGTCTGGAGGGCGGGCAGCCTCGGCGATGATGTGGCCCATGATGCGCAGCAGCCCCGTTGCCGCTGCCACCGGTCGCTCTGACCCGGCGGCGGGCGGGGGAGGAACGGAGCGCCAGGGGCCTGAGCCGCTGCCAACTGACGCCCGCATCCCTGAGAGGATGGGACGGGACAGGGCGTGGCGGGAGGGGTCGGTGTCGCCATCGTTGACAGCCCCCGGGAGGGGCGAGCTCTGGCCGCCCGTCAGCTTGCCGCCGCCTGAGTTCAGGGGACCCGCGGGCTTCCCCCCGCCGCAGCTCCTCGGGCCCCTCGGGTAGGCTGTGCTCGGGGTGAGGCTGGGCCCTTCTCCCTCCCTTTGCAAGCGCCTGGCTGATGCTCAGCAGCTCGGGGGAAACAAAAGGCCAGGGAGCGGGGTCAGGCGGACAGGCGCTCCCCGGGTGGGACTTGCTGATGCCTTTTTGCTACGTGCAAAAGCTTTCTTCGCGACGTAGCACGAGAGTCACCGCTTGTACTGGCTCCAGAATGTCGGCTGCTACAGCATTTTCGTTCTTTCATGCCGCTTGGCTAAAAGTAGCTGCCTCAGAAATCCAGTTTTCTGAGTGCTTTTAGATCATTTGGAGTATTCTTGTTCTTGCCCAGCTAGCCTATATAACCTGCATCCAACAATGAGTGCTTAAGAAACGTAAGCCTGTGAGTAGCTCCCTTGACATCAGTTGCCTGCGTTAAGCTAAACTCAAGAGTCAAGGCTTTGCTGAGCCCAGTTAATCAATCCATTAAACTCTTGCTTTGAGACACACTTAACATTAATACATTAAAATGGTCAAGCCAGCTGGATTTGTGTGGTTATTACCATTGCTAGTACTGTTCCTTGGTTATTGCTCAACACTTTGAAGTAGTGAGGATGCCTTATCTGGATGGTGAGAGGGAAGAAAGAGGAAGAAAACAGAACTGTGATTTAAAGGTGGTGAAAGCGGCTAAGTCTACAAAATCTCTTTCCTTTCTACAGATAGAACAAAAGACAGCACGGGCAAGTCACCAAGTGTCTGCTATAAACTGGAACCAGCCGCTGTGTTGGTATGTGTGGAAAACGAGAAACTCAAGCACAGGAGAATGTATTTGCAGGAGTGGAGCCAAAACAATCTGCACTACAATACTGAAATACAAAGCATCAGCTTGAACTCAAGTCAATACTGCATCAAATGAGTGAAGCAGCCCAAACCGTGGAGTTATTAATTTGATGACGAATGCTGTTTTAAGCCTGAATTCATCGGGAATTTGGGCTACAGATGATGTTGACTCCCTACCCTAGCAGAAACCATGTGTGTGTGCCTCATGTGTGAGCACATTACACAGTGTGGATACATAGTTGGGCCACCTTGCAAATCAGATAAAGACTGCATCTGCATATTCATCTGTTGCAGACAGGTTAGACTATAAACCTGAGGTCTGGGAATAGCACCTGAGGGGGTTGTTTCTGGATTTTCTAATTGCTTGTCTGGTAATCTTGGGCAATTGTTTCGTTGCTCCCTGTTAAAGGTTCCTAGACAGTGTTATGCCCCTCCCTCCACTGAAATCACGCAATACCCATGGATGAAATACACTGAGGTTCACACACTTACTTTGGGCTGTGTGCAACTGCAAAAAGACTCATTTTTTGTGGCCCAAGGAAGAAACCCCTCAGTCCTTGAGATTTTTCAGTCATCAAAGCTAGCAATAGGATTTTCCTGTGATACTGAAATTCTGGAGCACAGTTGGGTAGAAAGGTGCAAACTATGCAATAAATTTAGTGGAATGTGCCTGATGCTGCAGGTGGTCTGGGAGAGTGGAAGAGGATGCTTGCTTGGGCTGGTCTGTCAGGAAAACAGCAGTGCAGACTCTTACCTAAGGCCTTGCGGAGTTTTCTTCTTACTCCTTTGTATTTGTGAAGTCTAAGATACCGTGACACATTTTTGGTTTGTCTGGTTTTTTGTGTTTTTTTTTTTCTTTCTTTTCCTTCTGTTCTTTGCAATAAGGACATATAAACAGCACTTAACCTGATTACTACTGTTTCTCATTTTTGGCTTAGACTTCCTGTCTCGTCTGTTATGACCCGTTCTGTTCTCTTTTTACAGTTTTCACACTGTCTAGATCATAAACAGATTGGGGCAGAAACTGCTGAACCAGTCTAAAATAACAGGTTATCCAGTACCAGCTGAACTTGACAGTTGTATAAATTTCTTTTTTGACGGCTGCCTAAGTTAATTTTCCAAAAGATAATTAACAATCTCTCAGGGTCTGAAATTTAATTTCAGGTGCATTTATCAAATTCTGACAGTGAAAATGGGAAGGTTTTCAAAGCAGAGCTGCTGCCGGCAGGCATCAGAGTGACACTGTGCGCTTGCAGCTAAGCTTCGTACTCTCACTTGTCCTCCAAAGGAAGGGTTGGGCTTGTCCTGCCAAATCGTTTCACAAAGATTAATTTTTTTCTTTGTAACAGAAATTACCTTCCTTTCTGCATTACTAACTCCAGATTTACAAGAGTGTTGGTGTTTGTACCGGTTAGCTGATGTAAGGAGCTGCGGGAACGCCGCGGAGCCTCTCGGGAGCCCCTCGGGGGCCCTTCGGGAGCACCTCGCTCGCCCCTCTCTCGCCCTTCGCTCCCACCGCAGTCTCGAGGCGGCTCTGCTCCTCCCGCCCTCCAGTAGGCGCTGCGGCGCGCTGCGGCGGGGTGAGCGCGCCCTCCGTTACTTCCGGTTCGGCTGGCACATGGCGGGGGTTAGTGAAGGTTCGGCTGTTTCTCGGGAGTTGTTAGCTGTGGGGCGTCGAGGAGGTGAGTGGCTCTCGCAGGGTGAGTGGGGCCGGTCGGGGCGTAGAGAACCCGGCGGCCAAGACGTGCGGCACCACTCTCCAAGCTGAGCTGGACTTCCCGCCCGGCTTTCGGCCGGGCGCCGGGACCGGCGCTGCGGAGCTCAGCCTGGCCGCACCCCCCCCCGAGGCCAGGAGGNAGCCCAAGGAAGACACGGAGCTTTTCCGGTCATCTGGCTGCTCGGACTCCGCTTATGGTGATATCTTGCGTGTATTGAAGAGTTACCGTTTTGCCGGGCACTGCTGGTGAGGTACAGACTAAGTACAGGGGGAGTAAAAGCCAAAATAAACGTTAAACTAGTATCGATGGTCGTACTGACATTTCTATGAGTATTAAACAAATGTTAAAAAGAATTAAAGCTTCATTAGAGTTAATGGTATGGGGCTGATGGCAGTGTCATAAGAACTAACTTGTCTAATTGATGCAGTTTCCCTGCAGCATTTTGATTTTACGATGCTAATCTTGAAAATATCTATTTAAGTATTTAGGCACTGTCGCGTCTGACCTGCTTTCAGTAGTCACTGTCACGCACACGAGAGAAAGGACTTAAATCAGTGTAACTACCTCGCTACTTTTTGCTGTGGGTTATTGCAAGTGGTTTCGCTGTGCATTAGTCAATAAATTGCTAAATAAAGCTTTGACAAAAGACTTTAAAAACAGTGGGAGCTTGTAAGAAGTGACCTGCTGGGTCAGACAAGTGGTCTGTATAGCCCACAATTAGTTCCAGTAACGGCAAAAGCAGATGATAATTACAGAGAACTTGTGAGTTTAAGAAAGTGTTTAGTGTGCACCTCACTGCTGTAATTGCCTGATATCAGCAATTGTAGGGGTAGGGATGCTATGGGGTGCGTTCTTGCTCAGTCCTTTTAGTATCTGGTTATTCTCTAGTGCCCTAACTTTGGCTATGTTGAACCTGCTGATTGGTCTGCTTTCACAGGCTTTTGTGGGTAGCAAGTTCCAGGCGTTCCCTAGCCACTACGTACAGACAAGTAGATGTGAGTGATCCAAACACATATCAAGAAGCGGTATTTGTACCAAAGCGGAGTGTAATTCCTGGTAGCTGAGACATTTGAATCCTTATCTTTTAGAAAGGTGGCAAAGTAGCAGTAAAAAGAGCCTCATAGTTAAAACGTGACAGTGGTGGTTGACACAGGTAAACGTTCAATACTTGTTTTGTTTCCAGGGCTGGAAGAAACTTTGCTGATTAGTTCAAAATGTAGCAGCAAGAAAGCCACAACTTTACAGACCATTAGGATGCCAAGGAGTAACAGTAAGTAGGAGTTTATTAGTGATACAGTGTCAAGTAGTAACATCTTTTACATAACTTCTGCTTCAGTGCTTTCCTTGCATGAGTAAAGGGAGAAACTCATATGTTCCGGTTCTGCTGGTGCAAGGTCCTCTGCTGCAGTGGCACATCCCACAGGTTAATCATGTAACTGCTGCTTCTGTAAAGCTAGATTTTGTGATGCTAGGCATTACAGCTATAGATTTTAGGGACTTAGTTCTCCTTGCAGAAATACTCCCACTGTCTGCCTACAATGAATTCAACAGTTCGTACCTTTAGTCTTCATTTAGTCAGATACTTTCAAATGATGCAAGTTACTTTGATCACTTTCAGAACTTTATTTTTAATAAATGTGCTGGCAAAATTATTAAGCTGGTTTATACAACCATTTAATCCTGACAAATTAATTTGAATACATTAACAAAACTTTTTCTTTAATTGAGGTATGTTCCTTCTTTCTTAGTCAAAGCTACATAGATTTCTAACATTCTCTTCCGTGTAACTCTGTGTGTAATAGGACATTGTGCAAAAATGTTTCAAAGGTAAGTTATTGTAGCCTTCCAGTATCTGAAGGGGGCCTACAAGAAAGCTGGCGAGGGACTTTTTAGGGGGTCAGATAGTGATAGAACCAGGGGAAATGGGTGTAAGCTAGAGGAGGGTAGATTTAGGCTGGATATTAGGAAGAAGTTCTTCACTATGAGGGTGGTTAGGCAGTGGAACAGGTTGCGCAGAGAGGTTGTGGAAGCCTCATCCCTGGAAGCTTTTAAGACAAGGTTTGATGGGGCCCTGGGTAACCCGATCTAGTGGATGGTGTCCCTGCCAGGCAGGGGTGTTGGAACTGCATGATCTTTGAGGTCCCTTCCGACTCTAACAATCCTGTGATCCTGTTAGACTTCTATGGAGCTCCCTGGGAATAGTACCTTTAACCTTGTGAAGAATGAAAACTAGTGTTGGGCTTGTCTGCATGTGTGGAGTAAAGATTTTTTGAAGAAACTCTGGAGGCAGGTGGAGATATTCCTTTGCTCCATGAAAGGAAAATGGGTATAATTCTCTTAATGACACTGTTTGTCTTAAAAGTCCCACTGAGCTTAAAGGGATATTTCTCTAGAGAATAAGTGCTTATACTTTTATAAGTGCCAGAGAGATCTGGACAGATTAGAGGGCTGGGGAATCACGAACTGTATCATGTTTAACAAGGGCAAGTGCTGGATTTTGCACCTGGGATGGAGCAACCCTGGGTATATGTACAAACAGGGGAATAAGAGGCTGGAGAACAGCCCTGTGGAGAAGGATCTGAGGATTCTGGCTGAGGCAAGTTGAACATGAGTCAGCAGCGTGCCCTGGCAGCCAAGAGGTCCCACTGTGTCCTGGGAAGCATCAAGCACTGCATTGTTAGCCAGCCAAGGGAGGTGATAGTTCCACTCTACTCTGTGCTGGTGCAGCCTCACCTCAAGTGTTGTGTGCAGTTTTGGGCACCACAATATAAGAAGGATATAAAACTCTTAGAGAGTGTCCAGAGAAGGGCCACAAAGATGGTGAAGGGTTTAGAGGTAAAGCTGTATGAGGAACAGCTGAAATCACTTGGTTTGTTTAGCCTCAGGAAGATGAGACTGAGTGGAGACCCCATTGTGGTTTGTCCCTTCCTTATGAGGAGACATGGAGGGGCAGGAGCTGGTCTTTTCTCTCTGTGACCAGAAACAGGACCTGAGGAAACGGAATGAAGCTCTGCCAGGGCAGGTTTAGGTTGAATATTAGAAAAAGGTTCTTCACCCAGAGGGGGGTGGAGCCCTGGAACAGGCTCCCCATGGAAGTAGTCTTGGTGCTGAGCCTGACAGAATTCAAGAAGCATTTGGGCAAGACCCTCAGGAGCATGGTGTGATTTTTGGGGTTGTCCTGTGGAGAGACAGGAGTTGGACTAGATGAAGTGGGTCCCTTCCAAAATAGACATTCTATGGTTTGTTCTATGATACTTCAACCTAGAGAATCCATCTCTCAGAGCCCTTTTTGATAATTACAGTGAACTTTCTTTAATATAGCTTGACATCTGTGGCATATGTGCTACAGCTATTTTTTCCATCTTGAGACCTTTAGTCGATACTTAACAGGGAGGAAAGGATGATATAATTAGGTTTCCATTGGAGATAATGGTGTTATGGAAGTGTCTCAAGATGGCACTCAGTATGTATTTAAAACCATGGAATTTACAAGCAAGTTTTATGTAAAGTAGTCGCATTTTATTTTAGCATTCTGAATGGGATTGTTAGAAGTGATTTCTTCCTGCACCACATGCTGACCAACAGCTTTTTTATCTTTTTGCTGTCTATCTTGGAGAACTGAATACTATAATAAATCCTTCTATTAAAACAACTTAAATATGGTAGAAAGGTGGAAATTGCAGTTGAAATGAAATCTCCTTAAAAAATGCTCAGATTTCTGAGGTATAAATGTATAAATTAATGTGCATCTGTATATAATTATTTCTTTTTCAGTTTTGGACCGAGTTCAGAGCTTTTTACCGCAGATGGCCCATGCAAATGATGAGCTAAGAAGAAAAATGCTAACAGCACCAGCTCATCAGTTTGATATTGAAAATATAGATAACACAACAGAAAAAGTTATAGAAATGGTAAATGCTTGCTGTATTTTTTAAAGTAAATTTAGATGTGTTTAAACTAATTCTCTGATCTTAGAATGAGCTAATTTGATAGATAGGGCTAATTCTTTACCATTTAGTCCCTGAGCTGCAAATTCAAAACTTAGACGTAATAAAAATGCTTATTTGGTTACAACTTACTGTTTGGTTTTTGTACCTAAAGAATTTAATGACTGGGGATGAAGTAGTTTGTGGCCAAAATAAGATATACTTTTGAATCAGCAATTCTGAATCAAAAGTAAGGCAGAAATTGTATTTTAAATGTCTCATGGGTAATCTGGTTTAGAAACTGGGCAGCATAAAGTACAGTAAGGCATAATGGAAGGCTTTAGTACAAGAGTAATAACTGGCTTTCAGCTGTGCTTTGTAGGTACCTTTTGGACTGGCTATAGGTCTTTGGGTTTAGAGAAGTTGTTAGTGGTGGTGTGATCCTTTGGTATTTATTTCTTTACATTTTCATTCACATCAGTATTTTCTGGTTTTCACTGTAGTGCTGCAGCCACATGTTCATGTAAGAAAATGTTAATATAAAGGTGATGTGGTCTGTGCATGTCCCAGACAAGTGCCTTGTGGCCTGCAGACCCACAAGATCAAAGGCAGAATAAGGCAGCCTGGGTTATGGTGTGTGAGCTGTCAGAACAGGTTGAATTCAGAGCTCTTTCAGATTGTATCCAGCCTACGTGCAATAGGTTGTCCAGTGCTGGTATATGCTGAAGAATTCCACACAAATAGTGAGAAGACAAAGTGGATGGTGAAGATTCTTTGTTTAAGTATGCTGAAGTGGGTTGGGTTACTTGTAGAGGATTTTTTAAAGATTTTTCATGTCTGAGAAGTGTCTTGGTGTTAAACAAGCCAGAAGAAATTTAATTGCATCTCAAATTCCTGTATTCTGTTTTGCAGCATACAGAAAGTTTTTGAGGCGAGGTTTATCAGTTGTAAGGCAGATGTTTTCAGACCTCAACAGACTTCAAAAATCATAAGTCTGCACATGGAAATACCTGACCACTTTTGCTTCAAATAATATCCTGGTGGTTTACACTGCTTGATATTTTTCAGTAGTTGTAGTACTGTGAACACTACAAGGTTATATGAAGGATATTTAATATATAAGCACATGGTTCTGTATATATCATGACCCTTTGTTACTAAATTGTTTCATTTGAATTCTTTACTGAAAATTACAGTTTTGATGCTTACTGCTCATCAGTTAAATGTCTGATTTAGATTATCCAAGTTCAGCTATCAACTTATTTTTCACTTTGATAATGATATGAAAATGGCCTTGTATTTGCCATAGGGTAATACAAATTACAGTTTAACTATTTAGGACTCTGTTCATGATATGTGTCTTAATACTAGGAGAACCCAAAAGTCTGTCTTGTTGTGGTTGTGATTTTTTTTTTTATGGTAGTAGGCTGTTTCATGTGTTTGCTTTCTGTTTTATTGAAATGATGGAAGTGGTATAGAAATATATAATGTGTTAACAAAGGTCTTTTTTTCCAGAATGTGGCTGTAGTTGAACTGAGTGATTCTGATACAGATGAAGAGAGACTAACTTCAGAAGATGACTCAGAATCTGAAGATGACTGTGTAACTGAGGAAGTAACAATAGACAACATTAAGTTTCCTAAACAAAAGGGAGAAAAGGGCAAAATAGAAATTTTGGACAGTGAAGTGAATAAGTAAGTCTGTTTTATTTTACTTAAACAAACAAAAAAACCCCCAAAAACCAACACAATAAAAATCCAAATGGTATTTTCTTACTTTGAAGACTTGGCCCTGAAAAACACCTAGTTTGCCAGGGTACCATTCCTCAGGATCATGTGAAATGCTATAGTTTACATGGTGGAGAATTCAGGATCCACTCATGACTGAAGCAGGCTGGATTTCTGAATAATTAAGTACTGCTTTATTCATCAGACAACATGGAAATTAACTCATAGTAGATTAGACAAAGAAAGCAGCTAGAATTTGGGGCACTGGAGCTAGTTAAGGTAAAGTTCTTTTTCTATGGCTTTTTTAAGGAAAGATTTTTTTTAGAGTGCTATAAGAATTTTTTGCTTCAAGGGCAGGAAAAAAATAACTAGGAAAAATGCTTTTTTTATATATATATTCTGTCCTGTGAAGTGTTCTGTACAATGCCTTCAATATTAAACATTCTCTTAAATTACATTAGAGGTTTTTTTGCATTGCATTTGTGACACTAACTGTTGAACACTAAAGTAGTGGCTTGAGCTGTCAAGGGTGAGGACAGCCACAATTTGAGAATGTCCAGCAAAGGGTTACTTACCCTCTGTGCCTGCACTGAGCTCCATATCATCACAGGGAGGTTACTAGCTCATAGCTGGAACATTTGTGGCGCTAGTGCAGATACCTTGGTGCTTAGTTCGTCAAGTCTGCCTCTCTGGTGTTAACAATGGCTTTAAGCTATGTTGTGGCATGCTATTGTGGGCTGTAGGTTCTAGGGCCTAGCAGAGGGGAAGCTGGACAAGGCCGAAGTCAGTTTCTCACGAGAAAGCAGTTAGCCTGGGAGAGAAGGTGGGAGTCACCTAGCAGGAGCCTTTGCAGCTGCACACAGAGGCCTTGACGCCCCCCATAGCCTTAACATCTTATCCTTCCCACATCACACAGCACCAGTCTTACCACATTCACATTTCTTTGAAGTACACTGTTTTATCTTCATTTATAGTAGTTGTTTTTACTAGTAAGTGTTGCTTCTTAATTGGTTAGTATGATTTGTATATGTAAGTGTCACTTGCTAATTGGTCATTATTCTTTCTGTAAATAGAACAATAGAATCTTGCTAGCCATTTTTTTGTATATAGCCTTTTACCTGTGACTTTTACTTTTCTGCTTGGCCTCTTGCAAATAAATCTACCACCACTGCATGATCTCTGTGTGTGTGTGTGTGTCAAGCCTGGTTTTCCTGTGGGCCGAGTTTGCGTGTCCCACCGTGGGTTCGAGCACCTTCCACTTTCTATTGTGGGCTCGAGTCTCACCACCCGTCTCCACTTTTCTGCCGGGGGCCAGCACCCTACAGTGATGAGAAGTCGTTAGCAGTGACAAAGCTACACTTTTCATCTCCCACTTTCCCTGACACATTTCTGTCCTCTCCATTTTGTTCATAACTGTGACTGCCAGAAGAGTAAGAAGGTGACTTTTTAGCTGGCCTGTACTTAGGTTAGCTTGAAACAATTGTGAAACCAAAATCAGTGCAAGTATGTCTCATTCATACTTACCTCCGATTGATCAAGTACAGTGGTTTGGGCTATTGTATTTACTTCATAGATCATTCTGCATTTCAGAAGTATTTCTGTATTATTCTCCTGGGTGTCACTTTTGTGTTTTCTATACCATTAAAGTAAAATTTTCTACATTGTATGTGCTCGGACTTGCAACTTACAATTATTTACAGACTCTACTTTGAATCCCATACTTAAACCTACACTTTTAGTATCTGTTTCTGTAACATTTGTGGGAAGAAGCAGCAAGGCTTCTGGTACTTCTTTCAAAATGCAGTTTCTTAAAAATACAATGGGGACATGTTTTACTGGGATTAACTGATTAAACCACGAAATATTTTAAGGAGTGGGAAGGATGAAAATCAAAGAATGGGACTGATATTTCTAGTGGCAGCCCACAGATCAGATTAAGCTTTGGGTAGAGTTGCACTCTTAAGAAGAGCAAGAGTCTGAAGTAGGCTTAGCTTGCTAGATAAGGTCTCAATCTATGGAGAACTTCAAACTGAGAAAAGTTTGAAAGCCAACGACTTAACTCAGTCATGTCACAAGAGATGCTCTCATCAATTTAAAAGGAAAGCCTGAAACACAGTAGTAATCATTCAGTATAAAACAGTGATAACAGTCTAGGACACAGACACAAAAAGTGATTTTAATCTGTTAACTTACGTAACCACCTCTCAAGTTCCAGGCAGATCACACATTCCATATCAACAAAAAGATAAAAAATCTTTTCAGTAACTTTAGCTTGATGTGCATAGTTTAACACCAATGTTGAACTCTGTATGTACTATACAAAGATCATAGTAAGTGCACTTTCTTGCTTTGATTTACGTCTTATGGCACAAAGGTTTCCTGTACTGCTGAAGAATCACCAGAGCAGAATGTTTAATTGCTGTGGTAAAACTTGAACTGGTTTATAGCAAAAATGGCATAATGAGTATATTTTAGTTCAACTTTAAGAGAAGCCTAAAGTCATGATCATGTAACTATTATGTTCACACAAATAAGTAGACATGTGAGACAATTGTATTTAAAAAAATGAACTAAAACATGTTCTTGTTTTTTGGGGGGAGGATTGTGCTAACTGCTGCTACTGCTGAGTAAATAATTTCCAAATGCTTTTATCTGTCAGTGAGACTAAAATTTCAATCTGATTTAAAGAAATGTCTGCATGGAATGAGTGTTTTGGTTTGGGTTTTTGTAGTTGTAGCACTGAAGACAGCACATCCTGGGCATGGTATTAAGTGCTTCATGGAATCACTAAGATTCAAATACTGTTGAAAGTTTACTTTCCAAGTGAGGCTGCTACTTTAATATTCCACAGTGATAGCTTTGGTTCTGAGATATTCATGAAGAGCTTCTTCACCTGTACAAGCACAATATTCACCAGTTAGAATAGCAGCTAAATGAGAGAATGCTGTCAGATCTTAACTATACTACTAAAAAAAATTTTAAATGCTTTAGCCAATATTAACTTATTGTCCCACTAAGATTTACAGAACTGGTTTGAAAAGAAGAGGCCAAATCTAACAAATGTGGAAAGAAAAAGGAGCTGGAATTCAACAAGCAGCCACTTGGGTGGGACTGAACCAGTGGCAGTTTCAAGATGGCCACTGGGGCCTCAATAGTTGAATTTATGAACTTTGGTTTGCTTATGTTAAGTTTCTAGGTACATAAGCTATGTAAAAATTTGTAATCTTTTTACTCCTGGCAGTATTACTCATTTAGGTTTCAGGAAACATCTAATACTTGATAGAGGTTCCAAAGGCAAAAATCTATTATGTCACTGATTTTTGGTTTATTTTTTTTTCTTTTCAGTTTTCATTGCCACAAGGCTTTATCTGTCCAGACTTGTATAGTTTCCTTGACAGACTAGCCTTCAATTTTTAAAAAAGTGATTTTGAAATTATTTTTTTAATGCATCTTCCTCTGTGGCTGTCGGCAAATTTTGATGACATTTTAAGGCATGAAAATGTTTTCCATGTTCTTACAAGTTTAGATGAAAACCCTAAATTAGCATTCTCTCTGAGGGAAAGATTTTTTGTGATTTTGGCCAATTCCTTTGCTGTTTGACTTTTGCAGCCTGTACACAGCTCTGGGCAAGCTGTGATTTGGCTGCTCTGAGAGGAGCTGGAGAGAAATACTCTGTGTGCCATAGCATTATTTAGCAAATGTACAGGAAGGGCTGAACTGGAGCTATTGAGCAGGGAATATAGTAGCAATGGGAAAGGAACTAATTACTGTAACTGGAGGAATGTAGGAGATGCAGGAAATCCATCCATAGCTCACATTTTACTAGATACATCACACACAGGTAAGGATGTTTCTAAATTGATTTGATTTCAGATGAGGGAGGGAGGGAGAGAACAACTTACCTAAATCTTTCCCAAAGCCAGACTGCTTAAAACCACCAAATGGTGCTGCCACATCAGTTTTGTTATATGTGTTAATAAAAACTGTTCCAGCTTCTAGCTTTTCACTGATGTAGAGAGCTTTGCTTATGTCTTTTGTGAAAACTCCCGAAGCTAAGCCATATTCTGTAGTGTTTGCCCGTCTCAGCACGCCATCGACATCCCTACAGGGGAAAGAAGTTATTTAATTGCAACTAGGTCGAATAAACAAGTGTTAGCAACCTTCCACCTTCAAGGTCATTGAAGCACCTTTTCCCATGCTTGCTCTTCTCCAGGTAGCTTTTGTAAAAGCAGTTTATTAAGGATTAATCTTTAGTCAACCTGACAGATCTATGGAAAATCATACCCTTGCTTCAAACTTGTAAAGCTTCTAACCTTACATTTGGGTGGTTAAGGTCTACACTAAAAAATGTTGCAGTACACATACCAACTTTGCTCAGCTACAGTGTAACTGAGGGCCTTGAGCAGCTCAAAAATACTTGTTGAACAGAGCTTGGTGGTAAATCATAAATCAGTTTGCTAAAATTTTGGCCTGCTTTACAAGTTAATAGAGAATAAATGCTGGTATTCATTTTTTTATCAAGACACAACTTTTCAGGCCATGTCCAGAGTGCTGTTTTCTATTTGCATCTCATCTCCATAAAGCTTCAAAAATGCATAATAATTTAAAACTTTAAAAAACTCAATACAGCCACTTATCACCATACATAATGTATAGATGGGAAGGGTAATCTAAGTGGCTAGTTCTTAACTGCATTATCAAACTGCAGAAAAAGAAACCTGGTGGAAATAGTTACATGAATTTTCTACATAGGGTTTTAATCTCATCTGTGTGTAGAATAATTCTTATTATTTGGAATGAAAACTATTAAAATGGCATTTCACAAAATATACAGAGGCATTTTCCTTTGCAACAGTAACGTGCCAATGTTACACAATGCACAACAAGGCTATATGGTCTTTTGTGACACAGAAAATAAGCAATTCCACTGGAAAAAAAAAGTACACATTTTGTAATTTGACCAAGCTGTTGCAATTACCACATCAACTTCAACATAAGTTTCACTGAATACTAAGTCTTAAGTAAAAACTGGCACTTATGGTGGCATTCTGTCCTGTCACACACTGCTAATAGCATTAGTTCTGTATCAATACCCCTTACTAAAAATGGTATTTTCTCACAATGTAGCTGGAAGAAGATCTAGGACTTTAAAAGATTCAACAAAATCATACTATGAATGCTATCATTTCCACACTTAGGGTGAAAATGAGAAAAAGTTTCCACCAGTAACCAGAGGAGAACATACCCATTTTTAAATTTAGAAATCACCATCACAGGACCAAAGGACTCTTCCTGGGCAATATACATGTGGTCTTCAACATCTGTGAATACAGTGGGTTCCATGAAAAAACCTAAACAGAGGAGAGAGCATCATTTGAGCATGGTGAAAATGATTCATGGTTTGTATTGTCTGTGCCATCTCTTTTCCATACTTTGAGGTCATAGATACATTGAGATTGGAAACAGAAAATACCAAGATTGAGGCAAATGAAGTAGGAATGGAGATGCATGTCAGCACCAGAGAAACAGCAGGAAAAAGGTTAAAAGAATGGCCTGTATTGATCAGAGGAACAACGTGTGCTATTCCCTGCCAGGCCAGAAGGTCTGCCTGCCACAGCCCAGGTGACTGACTCCTTAGGGGAAAACCCTGCACTCTGACAGCAGGAAGACAAGACTACAGAGGCTGCTGTTTTTCTTGTTACCCAACAGGAAGATAGACCATAGCTGTAAAGATCTGTATATTCTAAAGAAGGAAAGATGTGATGGGCAGCAACTTTGAGTAAGATTTATGGATGCTGCAGTACAGAAAATTCTGAAGCAAAGGACTACCTCATAACTAACCTCGTGATTAATTTCTGAAGGGTGCAAAGACCTGTCCCAAAGCTAGATCATCATTGCCAGTCAAGAGCTGTCCTGGTATTACAAGCAAGCCTGGTCACCTAAAACTTGGTGAGTGAGTGTATTCCAGCTTGAGTAGGTAAAATCAACTTCAGAGATTTTATATAAATGCTGCCCCTTTCCATAAGGCTTCACATTTAGTTTTGTTACACTGGTTTCATATGGCTATGAGTCTCCATTTACATTCTATTTAGGGAAGCAATCATTATGTTTTGAAATTCTGATGCAAATGCTTCTCCTTTGTTATTGATAAAGGACAGATGTCCATGAGAAAATGTTACTTTCATGCCTGCCCACTAAACTTGGCATATATGTTGTCTATAAAGCAAAAACCCATTTTTGATAATACCTTATGCAAACTCTGCTAATAATTTCCCAGTCAGCTTTAGTGTTAGTCTGATCTATCTGGATGTAATTATACTTATGGCTCTTGATAGTTTAAAGGTGATGCAAAAAAAAAAAAAAAAAGCCTCAATGCCTCACAAACAACAGAACCAAAGTATTTCCATACAGACTAGATTCTGATTCAATTGCATATGTTATGCTTCCTCTCTACAGCTTTTTTTAATAGGAGACTTGAAAGCCCTGTTCTCCACTGGCATCTTGGGCTTACCTGGTACTGTTCCCATGATATTGCTACTTCACACAATGTCTCAGAGACAATCATGATGGCTTTTGTTTAAAGTGTAATAATCCCAAACACCTCTGAGCAGTATTTTACCTGGTCTACATACTTGTCTTCCTCCATACACTAGAGTGGCTCCTTCTTTTACTCCAGTTTCACAATATTGCAGCAGCTTTTCCAAATGTGCCTTGTGATTTTGTGGACCATGATCTGTAGATCTATCAAGTGGGTCACCAATTTTCATCTTTTTTATTTCTTCCACCTATGGGTTACCCAATTAAAATGAAGTTACATAATGTAGCAAGTAGTTGTTAAAATGAGCAGTGATTTGGGATGCTTCATTTTTTGTGCTGTGAAGTTAGGCTCTAAGAGCGAGCTGGATTCTTAGAAGGTGGAATGCTCCTCACTTTCTAAAATGAGGCTTTGTCTTATGTTTGATAATCTCTAGTTACTTCTGAAAGTTTTTGATGCTGTTTTCATGTATTCATTCTCTTCTGCTATTAAGGTAGATATGCAAAATATTAGCTTTTACAAGTGATAAATGAGTTACCACAGTGATTTCCTCTTCTTGGTTTAAATAAATGAATTCTCCAGTGGTACAGTGGAATTTTAATAGTGGTACTATTGGATTTTTAATAATGACATTTGTATTATTCTAGCTAAGCTTCCAATATGCCTTTAAAAAAACAAACAAACAAACAAACCAACAAATTTCACAACAGCCTTCAATCCTATTGACCTAATTTTAGTATTTTTTTTAATCTTACTTTCCTAGTCAAATATTAAACCTCACTGAAGGTACAATATCTATTTCAATGTCACTTCTCTGTGCATTACTGATTAAAATATCTTCCTTCAGTGCCTTCCTTTTAACCCTGTAAGTTCCTGAGAATCAGCATCACCTATCATAGCCTATCATAAGCAATAATGAGAAATTAAACTGAAAATAAGAAGAAATGCAAGGGTCTATAAAACTAGTGGATCTTTGTGTGATAGAAAAGTATCTGCTTAAACTTTAGTCCTTGAATATCTTACCACTTTTCTAACAAATTCATCATGGATTGATTCTTCCACAAACAGCCTGCCAGCTGCAATGCAGTTTTCTCCTTTGTTGAAATATACTGCTCCCATACCCTGATCAGAGAAAAAACCCACATTAATATTTATATGCATCCTTTTGTTCAGTCTTCCTTTCATTCTGTTCCCTTGGGTTGAATTCTATGTTTGTGACTCTCAAAGCAGAATGCTTTACATAAGGGACATCGTCAATGCAACAAGCAGACTAATAACTGTTGCCACACACTTCCATGGAAACCAATGGCTCAGGATGAACCCATTAGCACTGCTCTTTCTGTTGCCATGAGTGCTCCTCAGAAACACCTGCTGCGGCATCAAGAGAAGAGGAGTAGCAGCATGACCAGGGAATAGAAAACTGTGCTACTCCAGTACTATTTGTGTCAAAAGTTGAATGTAACTGGATGAACATTACCTAATTCTGATCTGCAGAGAACCTCCTATTTCAAGAGTGTGGATTCAGACTCAATGCAGTGTGTTCCTTTTTAGTTACCAAGAACTGATACCTGACATTGCTTTTCTGGGGGGTAGGGAAGAAAGGGAGGGAAGAGCAAGAAAAAGAAAATTCCTAAAAAGTAGTTTTCTGGCAACTGCAAAGGTCTAGGGCCCTGGCATTATAGGTATGATCATGTGCTATGATCAAGTGTGTGGTAAAAAAAATAACTGTTTTGCAAGCATTTAAAGCCATCAATGCCAAGTATAGCTCAGGTCAACCTCAGTGTCATCCTCACATCTACAGCTGAGAACAGTGGTAGGGCCAAGCAGTGTGCTGACTGTGAAGTGTCAACTGTTATTACTTTCCACATATACTTCACTGTGTAGTCACTCAGACTCTTGTCCTGACAGAATACATTCTAAAATTAGGGCAAGAGTATAATAGTTCCTCCCTGGTAGCAGTACCTGCTTATGCTGGTTTAGAGGATTCATAGAACTAGCACTTGGGTAAATACAGTGTGCAAGACTTCTGTTTGATTCTTAGTGAGCAAACTGCATCTACTGTAATTTTGGTGTATCAGATTACTTGAGCAGTAAATAAGCTTCCTAAATCCACTAAATTTCTTACTTGCACATCTTACTTATGAACTTCAAACACATTGTGGCTGGTTGGGAAGGTGGATTATGATGAGTGACAGTGAATTAAGAAGAACTGTATGGCAACAGGGAGGTTGAATGTATATTTTAACTCACTTTCAGGCTCTTTTTTTTAGCATCAGATTTTAACAAATCAATTTTAATATGTTAATTTTGCTAGTGAAAATACTTTACAGCTTTTTTTTTGGTTTATTGTGTTTAGTAATGTATGTTTCTTATAGTACTGGTCCCTGCCTTTTTGGTGCAGCATGAGCAGAGTAATTGTGCTGGTATAAAGAAATATACTGTAGAAAAATAGTCTGTTTTATAACAGACTGCATGATTTTTTGTGCAAGGGCTCCCTGCTGCAGTGTTGGCAAGTCAGGAAGAATACTGCAGGATTCTGTGGATGTATCATAAAGGCTTTGAATGTATTTTACTCTAAAGTCACATTACCATTTTTACAGCTCTGTCGAGTTCACAGTCACTGAATATGATCAATGGTGATTTACCACCAAGTTCAAGTGAAACTTTCTTCAGATTAGTGGCTGCACTGTAAAAAATACAAATAATCATACACCAACAACTTTTAAATAGCTTATTTCATTAGTCCATTTGAATCTAATCTAGTGAAAACATATAAACCCCTATTTTTCAATAGTGGCAGAGAATTCTACATAAATATAAACAATCATATGTAGTTATGCTTTTGTATTACTATACCGTCACAGTATAGCTAGTAAGATACTTCAGAACTAGACTAAGCAGTGTTTATTTATGTAGCTTTTGCCTTGCTCTGCTTCACTAAGAATACCTTTTCATGATCTGTTTACCAGTTGGTGTTGAACCAGTGAATCCAACTTTGCGAACATCTGGATGTTCAGACAGATGCTGTCCCACTAAGCCACCTATTGCAGGGAGGAGAAGAGTTCAACTGGACAGCGCATAGGCGAATTTTACTACTTCAGCAGCAGCACCGTAGCATACAAAGGGCTAACAATATGTCAAGCAAGTACAATATCACATTGCTATTTACATTTACAGCTTTATTCATGTAACTATGGAAGTCAATTATTAATTAACCTGGATCATAATATCATGTTTCCAATTTCCCCCATCTGTCTGGACTAAAGAATTTCCTATTTAATATTCCACTATAGGTGGAATAATCTAATTTGTAATAAAGCCTACCCCATACAGTTACTTTGTCACTTTTCTTCCTTAGGGAAAAGAGGAAAATGGTGACATCAGGTAACATAGTGTGGGCCATCATATATCTGTAGTGAACAGTTAGCATCTTACCAGCTTGCTTTAGGTCTCACAGTCGCTTTTAAATACTTAAAAGTGATGATAAGATTAGGATTTAAAAAATGAAGTTTTACAATCAAGTGAAACAAGTTTTTCTGTAACACATCCTTTTGCAGAGCATTCATGCTATTTGTGTGAACTTGAAAAGGGTGTAGGCTGACAGCTTTTACCACTAGCTGTAGGCAGGTAACATGCAAATTTTTCCAGTTCTGTTCTGGATATATGTGAAATAGATGCAAGCCTATGAAGATACATGCACTTATGTAAGAGTCTTCAGAAAGTTAAAACACTAGTTCACCAGTTTTAGCATGACCTACTCTTTCCAGAAAAATGATTAATTGAGATTTTACCTGAACCAGGGAGAATATTTATAACACCCTTAGGAAATCCAGCTTTAGCTGAGAGTTCTGCAAACTTCAGGGAAGTCAGAGGTGTGACCTAAGAAGAAACATTTAGACTAGGTCTCCTATTGTAATTAAATGTGTGATATCCTTTACATCTTTTACATTTAATACATCTTAATTTTGATACAATAGTTATCTTCTTACTCATAGTATTGACACAGTAAAAGTGATGGCTTCTTGCAGAAAATAACTAATTCTTGAAAACGATAGTAGCATGAGAACAAAATTGAAGACAATAAGTACTTTGTGCCATCATGGCAATTTATATTATTATACATGCACCTTAAAACATATAGGTCAACCTGTGGGTGAAATCCTCTAGATTGCCTGTATTATTTTACTTGAACAAATAGTGGAGAACCTGATCATCTGTCCATTCCCTTTTGTTTTTACCTGAGCTGGCTTGAGTACAAGTGTGTTGCCTGCAGCCAAGCATGCTGCACTCTTCCATGCAAGCATCATCAGTGGGTAATTCCAGGGGATAACAATTGCACAGACACTTATGGTAGAGAAAAACAGAGAAAGATTACACTTTTGATGGCAGCAAGGCTGTCACTAAAGACAAAAAAGTGATACTTACCCTATTGGCTCTTTCCTGGTGAATGTTAGATTATGGTTTGGCCGAGCCTGGTTAATAGGAATTGTAGCACCCTAAAAGTCAGAGGAAAGATAGATCTTTGTACAGCTTAATAATTTTTATTACAAAAATATTTTCCACATATATATGTTTTGGAAAGCCACACAGTGGGCTTCAAAACCAAAAGCATTTTTGCATCAGAGAAAGGTGTAGGCATGATTCTACTATATGATTTCCTACTACGGATACCATAGTCAGTTCCTGATTTTCATTCAGTTGGATAAAATAAAAGCATAGATAACAGAAGTATAGAAGAACATAAAGTGAGGGTCTGATGGACAAAAAGAAAAAGCTGAATGATATTCTTTATTGTGGATCTTAAAGATACTTGAGGAAATGCTGTTGAACCTGTGCCACGTGCTGTGCCGTCAAGAGAATTCGCCAGGCTTGGTCAGAATGTAACATAGCACATGAGTATCTGACTTACCCACGTGATGATCACAACAGTATTCTGCTCCATGAATAATCAAGAGTGGATTAAGCACACATACTCACTGTGACACCTCAATGGATTTCCTGGATATTTAGAGTTACATTCTAAATCTGTATTCTCCAGTTGGAAGCAAACTGTCCTTTTGTATTCCCCAGGAGGCCCATTTTAGGCAAAATTCTAATTTTGCTGTATTTTTTGATTCCTTGATTGCTTTTGCTAAGGCTGCTTTTTGCCACTGTGTCAGCAAAACAAAAGTAAGGTGTAGAGAAGCACTGGCATTGATTATTTCCTTTGCATATTCACTTGCCTGAATTTTGTCACACCATCCAGCGAAGTACCTGAATGTTTGCACAGACATTCCAACATGGGTCTTCAAAGCTAAAGTGTAGACAGCTCCTGAGTCAATAGACTCTATTGTTGCTAACTCTTCTTGATGTTCTTCCATCAGGTCTGCAAGTCTTTAATAAAACATTACAAATCCACATCAAAGAGAAGTGACGTCTACCCATTGGCTACCTAAAATGATGTTTGATATGGCAAAGAACCTAATTAAAATTGCATTTCCCCTCAGTCTGGAGATGGAGCACTTGGAGCCACTGCTCATTAATATCAGTAAGAGCTTGGACAATTGCCTGTTAAATTCTGCAAATGTCTTGACATTGGCTGTAGTAGAAGGATGAACAAGATGGCTGGATGAAGACATGAACGGTGAAAACTTACCTGATTGTTCAATTATGGAATAATAATTAGAAAATATGTACTCTTTCTGTTGTACTACAAGGAGTCAATTATAGAGAATCAGAACAGTAAGTCAAAAGCAAGCACACAATAACATAAGAAGTGTCAAGTAATCAAAAGTACAAGAAGGAGTAGTCCGAGTCCTAGCTTAAGATTTGGGAGTCCTAGCTTCACAATGCTGTTTCGTATTGTCTGAATTTGGACTAAAATACTTAAGTGGTAGATGCTTCAAAGGCACTCAGATGTCCAAAGACAGAGTTCCTAATCTGTAGTGCAAGTTTAATTTTATATGCCTTGTTACATTTGAAAATCTGGTCTCCTTGGGCTTCAAGTTCTCCATCTTCTAGATTTATGAAGCAACCCAGTGAGGCACAAGGAAGACTGTGGTAAATATTATTGAGTTAACAGTAGCTAAGCAGTCTGTTTCAAAAATGCATCTGCACAGACAGATACCTATACTTACAAGGAGCTTTTGTAATTTTAGTGGTCCCCTGCTCAGGGAGGAAGGCATGTTTGCAAGAATAATTTTTTACGTTCAGGTCTCAGCTCTCTCACATGGCAGTGAAACAGAAGCATCAATGTTTTTCTTAAGTTCCTGTCTGGTTTTTGGTACTCAGACATATTATCAATACTCCTATGTGACTTTAAGAGCTTAACCAAGTGCTCCTTGTAAAGATCCTGTAAAGAGTATCCAAAACTGGGTGTAAACTCTTTCTCCATTATGCAAATTCTGCCCGTTTAAAGCATCTGCAGAGATGTGGAAAAATGCTCTTTCATCCTTGCTTTAACCCTGAAATAAATTAGGAGATGAAAAGATGTCTAGTCTGGTTCCCCTAACAGTGTCATTAAGAAAAGCCATCACATTCAGAAAATGTATGTAGCAATTCTCCAGAGTAACAAAGCAATAAGATTTAAGAAAATGAAACAAATGCAAGCTGCCTTTCACATACCTGTACATGAGTCGCCCTCTTTCCCTTGCATTCATTCTTCCCCATTCACCATTTTCAAATGCCTCCTTTGCTGCTGCCACTGCCTTGTCAACATCAGCCAGTGAAGCAGAAGATACACTGGCAATTATCTGTCCAAAGATACATTGTGTTAACTCAAACTAAAATGGTGGGATGAAGTGTTACTGCTTCTTCCTAAATTTGTTGATTGGGTATAATCCTCAACCTCAGCAGCTGGCATGGGTAAGGCAGGCTGCAAAAAGTTCAGAAACAATTGAGGTGGCAGAATTTGGAGGACATTGCAGGGTCTGATTCCTTTTCACAACAGGGTGCATCATCCTACTCGATTTCCCTCTCTCTTTCAATGTGATGTTACAAAAGTTTATACATGGTATTAGGATCTAATAGCCAAACATGCTAAAATGACACCTGCATACTCCATTTCTTAGGAAGGGAGCTTCTGTTACCATAATGCAGCATATACACGTAGTATTTTAATATGATTGTGTTCCATGAGTGCACACATTGTGAATTCTAACAAAGAACTCTTCTGACTTTTATTCAATCTAAAGAAGAGTTTCAGGAAAAGTAGAAGTACCAGAGTCTGACTTGTAATAATAGTGAAATCTGTGGTATTGCTTTCAGCAGAATTTATTTAGTCCAGAATCACATGGCAATTACATGGACATCAGAATCACCACTCTTATTTATAATTCATAGTTATGAGTTCCTCAGCCAAGATTCAATGAGTCAGGACTGAAGTGCAACTGCATGTATTCTTACTGAAGAGTCATTTTTTCTTACTGGGAATTTAAAAGGACATTTTAAAGTTACACTTGTTCTAAGATATTATATTTGTAAAAAAAGTAAAATAAAAGCTGAAGCTGATGACTGATGGGAGATACCTAGAATATCCTAAAATAAATTCTTCTTCAGCAACTAAACTATAGCAATTTTTGTTTGCAAAGTTAAAAAAGAATGAAATCAAGGTAAAATATATGGCTGGGTATGAAAATTGACCAAATAGTTGAAGTAGGTTATTTTTACTGTGAGGCTTGATTGAAATGCAAAAATAATAAAATATACAGAGTGAGAAGTAAATTGAAATTTCAGATAATTTCTAGAGGTTGTTTAATGTGTGCTGTAGAGGCCTGAAATTGGCAATGTTCAGTTAGTGGTTTAGATTTTTTAATAGGCAAAGAAATTGAAATAAACTGGTATTTATCATATTTTAAAATTACTCACTGAGCCATCTGCTGGATTTATAGTGTCATATGTTTTTCCATCATCAGCATTCATAAATTGCCCATTTATGAAACACTGGTATGGCATATTCACAGTCATGTTGTTGACATTTTTTGAAACCTAAGAATGAAATAAACAATAAATTAATTGAAACTTCTAATAGCTAAGATTTTAATGTATCTTAACAAGCTTTTGATATCTACAGCCAACATCCAGCCACATTTTACAATGTATTTATGGCTGTTAGAATTGGACAAAAGAGTAAAATGAAATCAAAATCATATTCTTCCTGAACACAGATGACCACATTCTGAGATGGTTCAGCAAGTTTCTGCATCTTTTCTCACTGGATCTCTATGTTCAAACCAATACTAAACCCTGGTAAAGGCTGCTCTTAGTGGACTTCAATCAAACGCATAACTCCCAAACTCAAGAAATCCTGATTTGCTCAATGACTTAAGAAACAAACAAGCTTACTTTCACACAAAGTTGTCAAACAGACTCTTAAAACTAAAATCTAGCAGTTTGCCTCAGGGAAGCAGAAGTTCTAGAACCATTCTGACTGAAGCATACTTGCAGGAGAGTGCAAGAGGGGTAGGAATATCTGTCCATGTGTGATCTACTCTACTGCATGTTCATCACTTGGTTTCTGGTACAGTGCAAGTGAATTACACTTCCATTCCAACATCCAAATACATAAAAACGGGGGGGGAAATGTCACAAAGAAGAGTTTGTATGACCAAATATTTGTTCTCCTACTGCATGAAGTAGCCTAAAAAAATGCATTGTCTACCCTCCCCCAAAAAAACAAGAAAGAATAAGCAATAAAGGCAAAATAAAAGGTCTTACATAATCAATGACTAACTCTTCTTCTTTGTATTCTCCTCTGACTTTTCTGACAGCCATTTGAATAAAGTCTGCAAACTTAGTAGCCATATACACATCTTCATTCTGTAGTTGAAGTCCACTATATTTCTGTTTGATCTCTTCTAGCATTCTAAAGATTTTGAAGAATGAGTTTAATTACAAATAGAAAAATTACTCTGATAACTGACTCATTAGAAGATTGTAAGGGGTCAAAACTGGGCACCAGTTGGTATGCATATGAATGTGTGTGTGTTTCTCTGATAATAGTAGCATGGAAGTTGTGCATTTTGCTGAAATCTGTTGCTTTAATTGAGGGTGTTATGGAAAATAAAATGCCAGTTTTGGAATATTTTTAGGTAAACTTTTGGAAATAAATGAGAAATATCATATATTGATTGATAAAACAGTATATGTAACTACTCTAATCAATACATGGAGGACTTTCAGAGCTGGCCAACTGAATATGAGCCAGCAGTGTGCTCAGGTGGCCAAGAAAACTAATAGCATCTTGGCCTGTATCAAAAACATTGTGATCAGTAGGAGCAGGGAAGTAATTATCCCCCTGTACTTGGTCACACCTAGAATTGAGGCCACACCTAGAATATTGTGTTCAGTTTTTGGGCCCCTCATTACAAGAAGGATGTAGAGGTACTAGAGCATTTCTAGAGAGGGCAAGGAGTCTAGTGAGGGGTCTGGAGCACAAGTCTTATGAGGAGCAGCTGAGGGAACTGCGGTTGTTTAGTCTGGAGAAGAGGAGACTCAGGGGTGACCTTATCGCTCTCTACAACTACCTGAAAAGAGGTTGTAGCAAGATGGGGAGAGGTCTCTTCTCCAGGGTTAACAGTGAGAGGATGAGATGAAATGGCTTCAAGTTGAAGCAGGAGAGGTTTAGATTACAACCCCTTCAGTAAAGAAATTTTTCGTATTTAAAGTCTTGGAATAGGTTGTCCAGAAAGGGGGTGGAGCCACTGTCCCTGAAGGTGTTTAAGAAACATTTAGATACTGTACTTAGGGACATGGTTTAGTGGTATGTTAGTGACAGGTATGGTTGGACTTGATGATCTTAGAGGTCTCTTCCAACCTTTGTGATTCTTATATATAATAATCAGATAAACAAACAATCAAACAAACAAACAAAACACCTGAAATGCTGGTCTTCTCTTATGGCCTGGGATATTTAAGTTGCAAAATGAAGGTAACTGATGTGACCCAAAACAACACGAATTCAGTACACTTGTAAGCATAAATTCAATTCTTTCTGTTCTTTGCTCAGCTTCCTAATCAGTCCCCTAGTCTTGAGATACCTGTCACTGCATGCAGACAGGTTTGAGCGTCACCATGGTCCCCCACATGGCTACGTTCCTGAAGTTAAGGGGAATTTTCCTTCAACAGAAAGAGCAGGATTATGATGATATTTCCTAATTTTGAGAGCAGATCTTGACCACTTTTTCAAAAGTAAGAAAGAGAATAGCTAGAGTATTGGAAAATAGAGGGAGACTTTTTTTTCCACACTACCTAATTAACCCTGATTTTAAGTCACCATGACAACTTTGTTTTCTTTAACTTCAGAATTTTGTTCTTTTGAATATTTTTTTTACCTGACAACATGCATAGAGGATGCTCCAGATTTGAAGAAGTCTGTGGAATCCTCAATTGCAGCAACATTGCTCAAAATTCCCTTCCAAATAGCCTAATAATACATTAAAAAAATTGAGGCAATAACGAATAATCCTCTAATTGCAAGAAGTATTTATCAAATCATATTTCTTAGGGTATCTGTGCCTACAACATGTATTATTTCAAAAGATTCTAAACCAGAAAATTATTTTAAGGGAGTTTGGAACTATCTAGAGACTTGATGTTGGCCAATAAATTCTTCAGTATAATTAGCTTACCAAAAGTATTATTTTGCCCCTGATAATTTCACCTAATCAGGCAAGAAACCTGAATAGTACAATGCTAATAATTTTCAGACATATTTTTTAAGACCCTTATCCTGCAAATTATAACTTCCCATTGCATTCTGGAGTACATCAGCAGCAGAGAGGCAAGGACAGCCTGAACAACTTTGTGACCAGATTTATGGCATTTCTGGACAGAGCTGAGAAATAGTTTAAGCTACATGCATGAGATGGGAATTTCCCTAACCTGAATAATGAATTATCTGGCAAGGTAATATTTCATGTAATTATGTTTTCAGAGTTAGCAGGTAGTGTCATGAGTTGAAGAATTTATATTTCTTTTTGCTACTGTCTCAGTCAATAGCTCCAGGCAAGCTAGCTTCAATGCAATCTTGAAGCAGCAGTTTAAAACATTAGTGCATCAAGCTGCCTGATCTGTGTCACAAGTTATTGACCCTGTAGCAGAGTTAGCAAAAGGGAAGACATCTCTGATTCACTTCCTCTGGCATAAAACTTTAATGACAAATGTGGCTTTCAGCTAAGACCCTGATATACACTACAGAGGGGTGGATTACATGAGAAGGTGGCTATGAAAGCTTTCTGCTCCAGCTGCCCCATTGCTGCATCCCTCTGCCACTTTGCCCCTTAAGGTGTGGTTGTGGCAGAAGAGAGACAATGCACACAGGTACAGGGAGAAAATGGCTGCTTTTCTCTTTCAGACTGCTGTTGTAAGACTCCGTGGAGCTTGTCCAAAAGGACCACCATGAGTACATGCTAGTGAATGGTACCACAATGAAGAAAGGATTTCAGAAATGTCCAGGTCTGTCAGTGTTGAAAACCTCACTGTTGCAAGGCAAAGGCCTGTTCATTTTTCCTCACTCCCACCTTCATCATTCACAACTATTTACCATAAATGACCCTGCATTCACTTTGTGTCACTTGTATCTGAAAGAAAACTTTCTGAAGTGATGTGAAAATACTCCAGTGAATTTCCAATTCCACCTGAATTAATGTCAATAACTAAAGATTCAAAACCATACTCTTTGAGTACATTTTATTAAAAAAAATTAGTATGGCTAAATAAACGATATGCCTTGCCCACAATGAGAAGTATGTAGTGCTTTTATCTTAAGTAATGTCCTAGTAAAGCAATTTATTGAATTACCCTAATATCTTCTGCCATTTTTTTCTCCTCTTCTGTAAGTTCCAAGGCAGTTGTTTCATCAGCAGAGAAGTATTTAGAAGCAGGGATCATTTTTCCATCCTCAAACTGCAGATTTCTCACTAGTACCTGAAAAATGAGAGAATATGATTTTACATTATCTTGGAGGCCATACATCCTTGTGTGAAGAGTTTTTAGGCATTAATATGGTTATTGAAATAGTAAAATAAATGGCTTGCAGGAAAGCTTCTATAATGCTGGTAATCTGGCACAAGCCACTCCTACCTGTCTTTCAGACTCTCTCTTAGTATTAGCACATTTTAATCCCTATTGGAAATTAATATGGATTAAGTGAGAAGCAAAGCATGAATGTTGTCTCTATGGGATGGTAATGGATTGATAAACTCCAGACTAATTAGCTGTCATTAGCAGCAGATAGATTTGTATAGCCTGACAATTCCACAATACTTCCACTTCTTGCTAAAGTTATTCCATCCATGCTGATACTTGCCAGGGTGAGCACTTACCATCTTCCCATCATTACCAAAAACGACTAGACCATTCTTGGTTACAAGTCCAGGTCTTGAAGCACCTTTTATGAGCAGCTCTTGTCCAGCAGGCACTGAAGCATCGAACAGTGATGACCCATAAAAAGTAACCACCTAAAAATAAATGGAATTAAAAGTGCACAGATTCTAACCATGCTTTAACATTCTAATAATGAAATTATACTGTTTTGAAGCTTTACTGTAATATAAATAAAGTATAGTACCTATACATGGAAAACATGTTACAACATTACTGCTGTATCTTGACAACCCACGACATGTAAAACTTTTCAAGCTGCGTAAACCTGCAAAGCCACTTAGCTGTAACTGTGCATGCTAGAACCAGTGCAGAAAGGGGAGCAGCTTTTGTCAGTGCATGCCCAGAGTGAGAGGTCAGCAGAGACCTGATTGTGACTGGAGGAGTCCTGCCCTGCTCCTAGATTGGCAGTGCTGAAAACTGCCTCTCTCTTAGGCTCTTCTGTTCTTTTTGGGCTCTCAAATCAGCAACAGCTCCTGGACATTAGGGCAGAACCAGTTTTTTTGGTGCAGCCTACCAGTGGATGGCTAATAGTTGAATGACAAACATCTGGATATCACAGCCAAGAAAGACAGTGTCATTTTAAAACTATTTTATGCATAACCAATATGGAACAAACATGCTTTTAATACACTGAAAAGAAGTAGTTGGTTTTGGATAAAATGAGATATACTTATTTTTGCAAATGATCTAGCCCCAAATACCTTTAAAATAAAACCTCCTTTGTCATTTCAGTAGCTCATAGTGTTTCATTTTGCTGTTAATACTGTGATGCTGCCCACTGCAGAGCATGCTTTGCATTATACTGTAATACATGCTTACTTCCCAAAATGACTGGCACAGATTGAATCTACTTTTCTTACTTATTGCTTTGTACTGTGCCCATTTTTTTTCAGATATTGTTCTTATCTTTCTTTGAAATAAATGGATCTATCATTAAATAAAAATCTTAACTACTCTGTGCTGTACATTTGTTTAGGTACCTGTTCTAAATATATATAAAGCACTTGGTCATCAAATGAGAACTACTTCAATATAAGTCTCACTTGTATTCACCTACATGCAGACACCTTTAGTTTGTTTTCTGGTTACGTTTAGTTGATTGGTTGGTTTTGTTCTTTTTTAAATAAAGGTCTGAAAAAGAAGAATATTTTTCTGGTTTCAGAGCATACCTGGCCACCTATTGTTGCCCACGCTCCAGGCACTTTATCATGCCCTCGAATCCAATTGTGCAAAGCTGCTGCAGGTTGGTCCCAGCAGATCTAGGAAATCAAGACATGCCAGCTAATTCTTCTCAGTTTGGGTATAAATCACGTTAGTAATGTTTTCCTGTATAAGAATTAAAAAGCCTCCCACCTCTTTTTTCAACCATTATTTATGAACACAGAGAGGATCTAGTCTAATAAAGGAAGAAGGCTAATCATCAAAGACCTATCAAATGGGATACTCTTAGCATTTCTGTGTTCTCTGCAGTCTATATATTTTCATAGGTTCTCCTTCTCATGCTAATATAATGAAAATACAACTCTTGCTACTAGGTATTAATTCATGAATAATATTATTAACAAATTTAATAAGCATATTATAAATATAAATAAGTGCATTTCTGGGGTATCACCTTCTGCTGAAAATGATCTATTTATTGCTTGTATCTTAAGCTTTTTAATAAATCTACAAATTTTTATTAGAATACTTTCTAACCACTTAGTAACCCTTTCTGAATTGTTTCATAAATGGAATCTCTACTTCAACTTGCAATTCCTGAAAGATTTTGAGGAAAATGAAAATAATGTTTTAAGGAGGTCATGTGTATCTAATATGTAACATTAGTGAAAAAGTATACCTTTATCTTTGCAGTATTGTGAGTATCTGTACAAAATACATTAAAGAAAGAACTGGAATAACCATTAAATAACAAAGCCCATGTACCTAGCATCCGTCTTAGTTTAAGCATGAAGAATATTTAGAAGCAGGTTATAAACTTATGGAATTTCTACAGCAGGGAGATTAAGCTGATTCAATCCAAGGAAGCTTCTTATATATTGTATTAAAGGGATGAGTAAAAATATCCTTATACAAAACCATTTGTTTCTAAGGTAAATCAGGACCTGAAATATGATAAAAAGCATGACCTACAATATTTCAGGTGGAAAGGACTACATTCACCATGGACAAGAGACTGCAATTGTTGAAGTAATTTTTACTTTAAAAACAACAACAATAGAAACCCACAAACTTTTTCATTGGTCTAGAAAAGGGAAAAAAGGTATTCAACCAGCACTCACTATCATTTTACGGTGGCCTTTGCAACTACAAACAAGATCCAGATAATGTAGTGGGTGTGCTTCTATAATATAATTGTTACCACAGAATCATTACAGTTGGAAAGGACCCTCAAGATCATCTAGTCCAACCGATACCCCTACACTACTCTTATCCCTAAATCATCCCCTGAAGAAACACATCAATCCTCTTCTTAAAAACCTCCAGGGATGGTGACTCCACCACCTCCCTGGGCAGCCTATTCCAATATCTAACCACTCTTTCAGTAAAGAAATTCTTCCTAATATCTAATCTAAACCTACCCTGGCTCAGCTTAAGCCCATTCCCTCTAGTCCTGTCACTAGTCACAAGGGAGAAGAGGCCAACACCCGCCTCCCTAGAATGGCCTTTCAAGTAGCTGAAGAGAGCGATAAGGTCTCCCCTCAGCCTCCTCTTCTCCAGGCTAAACAACCCCAGGTGTTTAAATATTTTTTCTCTGTTGTTTGTTTATGTGAACTTCTTTTTTGTTGTTATTATTATTTTCTGGTGCTAACAGGAGAGGTGCCAACAGTTGCTCTTTCTGACATTGAATCTGTTTCTCATATAGCATCTGTATGGACTGATAGTAAACAAAGAGAGCTATCTTCATCCAATGCTGTATTTAAAAGCATGGTAACATAATAAGAATCTATTTAAGCAGCTGCCACCTAGCTGTGTGTAGATGATCCCAAGGAGTACACCAAATTTCTAAGTATATGTAACTGTTGAAAGTGAATAGGAACTTAACTTGGAGCTCCATTACACACATTCTTGGAGTTATTCCATGAACAAGAGGTGAGAAAACAACTGATTTAAAATTCATGTTAACTTCATTATTACTACTATTGTAATCTGAGTTAATAACATTTCTAGTAATGTGCACAAAACACAGTGTTATTTAACTCTACCTCTGCGTTTTCCTTTTTCTGGATCCCTTCATATGTTGCCCCTTCTTTAGGCTGAGGTATACGAGGGGCTTTACCATCAGCAATTAGATGTACAGCTTCCACCTAAGTGCAAAAGTAACAGATATAATGTTAGCTTGGTTCATATTTTTTCCTCAATCACAGTAAAAGACTTTCTGTCACACAACTTCTTTTTAAAACCTAGAATTTCCAAAATCTAGGGGACCAGTGCTGCACTGATTAACACAAATATATGCTTGAACTTCTTTGACAAAAGAAATGGCCTCAGAAATTTGATGGGAGAACCGAGTTAGTAAATACATGGCAGACACCTAAATTCTGCAGGACCAGAATGCCACTCTGTATGATTGCATTCAACATTCCCCTTTTACTTTCTGCAAAAAATTATTTCTCTGTATTGCAATAAATAAAGAAAAAAATGCTCTAATGATCCATGCTGAGTATTTTTTATGCATTTGATTTTTGTCATCTTAAAACAATACAAAAAAGGACAAGCATACAAAATCCAAAGCCAATCCACCAGGACTCTGAACTTAAAAAAAACACCATCACCCCTTTTCTTTTTCAACCTCACCTCTAAATTTCTTTTCTCTCTGAGCCTTAAATTTCAGCTTGTAAAAGCATTCAAGAAATGTGTAGAAAGAGCTGCATTCCAAACAAATCTGACTTCTTGTCTTCTGTGGAAACAAGATACCCTCTGCCTTCTGCCAGCAACAAACATTCTGAGGCCACCTCCTCAGCTGTCGTGAAGCAACACAGCTTCACTGCAGCCTAGGATTCAACTGAACACCACAATTTCTGTCTTTCCAAAGGCGTGCATCTTGTCTATGTTTCCTTTACTTTCAAATTTTAGCAGATGCTTTCCTTTTCCTCTTAAAATGTTGATATTTAATGCAGCTAAACATACCATTGCCTTTATTCCTTCTGGGAAGAGGAAGCGATTATAAAGGTCATCCACAGTATCATTTTGGCCAACATCACATTCTCGCTGCAAAAGGATTGGTCCAGTGTCCAAACCATCATCAGCCCAAAAAATAGTAAATCCTGCTTTCTTATCTCCTTGAATTAAAGTCCTGGATGTAAAAAATCCTTACAGTAAATACATATATTACAAAAGTAGTCAGGGATATCAACCCATGTGTTACACATTCATTTACTTTAGGTAAGATACAAAAGAAAACCCTAACTGTCTTTAATGCTGGTTTTAATGCTCATTTCATAGTGAGGAACCCACATTTTCAATACTATTGATGTGTGGTTCCACAAAGTGAAATAAGAAATGGTGTAACTGAATCCAGGATATCTATCACACAGTTCAATGATAATTAAAGTATTACTAGTGGTAAAACACACAGAGTAAAAGGTGTGCAACAGTTATGACATAATTCGAAAGATGGAAGTATCTAAACATGTTATCTTATTCATGGTTGCTTACTGTAATTAGCTAAGCCTCACAACTTATCTTTAAATCAGCAAGAGAAGTACAGTTGTCACAGAACTCAGAGAGGAAAATGAAAAGTTAGCAAGGGAATTTGTATCCAGCCAGATTCTCAGCTGCTGTGCATGAACATAGCAATAGACCTATGTCAATTTACAGCAGCTCAGGATCTTCCTCTGAATCTGAAGCAAACTTCAGCCACTCAGATTTTCCAGTTCTTCTTTGGAGCTGCATGTCTACCATGGTGGTTATTGCACTGCAGTTCTTTCACATTAACATTTTAAACCTAGAGCTGTACATTGCTCAGGAGGACAACACAATAATGTTTTATTGTTGCGGATTCTCTTTTCTCCCTTCCCTTCTGTGAACTCTTAGGCTCTGCATCAATCCCTTCTCTGATTGTTATCTAGTATTTCTGGGGGATGAGCTACAAAGGCAGTGCTGTGCCTATGAAAACTCCATATTGTTGATTTGCCTATGTGAGTAAAAATACATGAATGCAGAGATCGCATCCCTGATCTTCCCAGAATAACAGCTGCACGTGCATTGGAAATCATAATGAATCCTAGGTATGAAGTCCAGTTCACGAACCAAATACTCAGCTGCTTCAGAGAAGTTGCAAGTCAACAAAATTATGCCAGCATTTACATAAGTAATGGGTATTGACCAACATCCTAACGTGACACACGTGTAGTTTCAATGCACAAAACTCACCAGTTGATTGCAGAAGCTCCTCGGTGGCGTGGTAGGATGGATGGATGGTAAATTATTGAGCCATGTTTTGGGCAGTCAATAACATCCATGGGGATGAACTGTGTACAGAATGGAAGGACATTTAGCTCTGCTCCAACTGATTTGTAGGCTGCAACTACTTCTTGGATAGGCTTGCCTTTAGCCCTCCATCTGGGGAACTTAAAAACAGGAGTACCATCCTTCTCTGCTGCCAGTGCTGAGGGGCAAGAATGAGATTTTTTTAATTCACATTTTGTATTAGAACTTCAAACTGAAATTAGAGATATTGCATGACAAGTCAAACAGATCATCAAGGGTATTACACAGTGCCCTTTTTACTGTTCTACATTGTGTTTAAAAACCTTTGCACTTGTATATACTTTATACAAAAACTTTATTTGAATTATTTTATTGATTCTTATTCCTATGGCTTATGTTATTCCGAACTTTAAGTTCACTCTTATGACTTGGCTAGTAAGTACCAATGAATGCAGAACAGAATGTTGAATGTTATTGACTATCTAACAATGACACTTCACTTCTTGTCTGGTCATTACATTTGCTACCAACTGGTTTGGTTTAGCAGAACTTAATTTTCCACTTGAGCAATTTGTATGTGAATATGACTACATACAACTAAGAGTCACTCAAGTCAGCAGCATTTTGCCACGTGGTGCAAATAATTACAGATGCTAGTGGCCTTCAGTCATTTCTTCAAAATTCTGTTTAATGGTGGCTTTTGGGTATGCTTTCATTTTTTCCATGAGACAAAATGCTATACCCAAAATTAGGATCAAAGGTGAATAAACAAGTGCACTAATTGCAGCAAGAATTTTTAGGTATTTGATAAATTCTACTGCACAAATGCTTAATAACTCATCACAACGAGGAGGATACTGGAGATAAACTACATCTGTTGAGTTATATGTGTAATAGGAAGAAAAGAATAAACAAGAAGAGGTATAAAAAATTAACCTAATGTAAATTTCTATACACATTTTTGTGCTTTGTTTTCTCTTTTTCACTTCTGAAATTGAATCTTGAATTTGACCTGAAGCATCTTTAGCCTATTAACTTAGGTCTTAAGTAAATACTTACTTAAAAGTAATTCCATGGAAATTAGTGTACTGCAACTGCTTTTAGAAACAAAACATGTAGCTGTCTGAGGATATAGAAACATTTGCAAATTTCACTTTAGACTTAAGCTCTTTGAGTCAACTGGAAGTGAAAATCTACAAACTATCTAGTAATGTTCATTTTGGTTTGGTCTTTTTTCTTTTGTTTGTTTTTTGGGATTTTTTTCATCAGAAGAGGAACAAAATTCTGTGGCTTGGTTAAAATTAGCATAGGATTGAAAACAGTGGAAGTGTTACTTAGTCAGATCTACTGGTGTAATAGTAGTATAATAATAATTTATATAATGTCACCAAGTATTACAGTATGCTTCCAGAGCTAGATAGTCAAAATGTCTTTCTCTAAACAAATAGTTGCCCACTCTAATTCTTCCAAAATATGACTAAATCTTTCAATGAAGTAGAGCTACAAAATGTAATAAACTTGAGAACTACATGCGAGTGTCACAGACCAGGCAAGCAAAATTTGTTGGATTCTTCCCTCATAAGAGTTCTGTAAAAACATGTCAGGATGTGACCAAAAAAAAAATTCCAAAACAAAACAAACAAAAACCCCCACCAAACACCCACCCAACTTAAGGCAGCTCATGGAATGTAGTTTTAATTTCAGATTATCCCTAGAGGTACATTCCATTCTGGCACTTCTGTTGCTAATTATATTACCTCACTTTTTTTTGCCACTTAAAAAAAAAATCCAAAAAAGTTTCAAGTCAGATGAGTCAGTAGTTTCTTTATCACTGAGTGTTGTTGTAGGAGTACAACTCTGAATACCTTTTGGTCAACAACTCTTACTTTAGGAAGTCTAAAAAGTCCTTATACCTTTTGACAACGGCAAAAGGGAGAGCAAAGCATTTTCTAACCTTCTCAATGGGTTTTCTATGGTCCAGGTGGAAGAGAAATAGGCTCTGCCAGCACACTACTGCACGCAAGCTTGGCAGAAAGGGCAGAAAGCCAGGGATAAACAGTCTTGGCTCCGTGCCTTGAGTGTCCCAGACACCACAGTGAAACAGGTGACACACATTTGTGCTTGGGTACAGGCTGAGCAGCTATTTGCTTTAACATACAGATCTAGTTCAGGATGATTACTTACAGGATGTACATTCAAATAAGGTACCCAGATTAATTTATTTTCTAAGTATCTTATTGTACAGCCCTGTGTAGTTATAAATTAAACTGATTCTAGGACTTGTGTTTGTTGAAGCATAGTTTTTGTGCTGGATCCAGTGTAATAAAGGCAATATATGCAAGTCATTCCCATATAGATATCACCTTCTCATGAAAAGGCAAGTTTGTATGTATGACTGTAATTTTAACATTTGGATTAAAGCTATACTTACCCAAAGGATCTGCTTGTCCATTCTTGTCAGGCACTGTGAATACTCCCACAACTTTATGGCCCTCTTTTCTCAGCTTATTATAAACTTCTTGTCCAAAAAGACTTTGACCTATAAGGGCTAGCTTTAGCTTATGTTGATAAACCTGGTAAAAAGAATTAAACCAAAGCATTTTCTAGGATGCAGAGAAAATATGTTGTAGTTTACATTTCTTTCTTGCTTTTTCTTGATCAAATTTTATAGTCTTTCTACCCTTCCTACCTAATAACTTTTTAAGGAATAATTTTTTTTTTTATGCTACTGACAGATAATGTACAATTCAGAGAAACCAAACTTAACATAAAAGTATCATCTGATACTGCCACTGATGTTTATATGGCTTTCCCAGAATTTTCATTAATATTTCATTCTTAAAAGAGCCACAACAAGCTCCATCATCTTATTCATAGTCAGAACTATTATAAAAAATTAAAATACATTCTTCTGAAACAGGTACATAACATTTTTTCTAGGCATAATTTAGTTGCCTGGAACATGGTTTCTAAATCCTGGTAATTAAATGGTTGCATGTTATTTGTGGTTAATATATATAGGCTGAAGAAGACAAACTTGCACTGTTATGGATCATCCATTTGATCCTCCTACAAGGAAACACAGGTAAATGTGACAGTCCTTTGCTGGAGCTCCACTGCCTTCTGTGTTTGCATCCCAGTACTCTGGACACACTTTTAAGTTTCTTCAGACTGAGTAGGTGTGAAAAACTGCCCCAATTTTGTATTTTTGGGATAGTTAAAATCACAACACTACTATAATATCAGAATATAATGTACTGCTACATTATTCAAGTGCTTGCACCCTGAGTAAACTATTAATTCCTTCAGAGTCCCTTCAGATTTAGGAGGCAGTTGTGTTTCTCTCCCACCCTACTTCCAGTCCATCTCCTCTAACACCTTGTTTATTCCAGAAATGGTATTCCTGTGGCTGCATGAACTGGATTAGGGTACTGAGTTAGGGAGGCATTGACCTAACAAAATGTGGCTTATTCTTAACTGGATCTGTTCACTGACATAATTCATTGCACTGCCATGTGTCATAACACAGGTCCAGCACAGGAGCAGGAATGATCATGCAAGCATTGGCAGAAGGGTGCAATTGTCTCCATAAGCACTGCCTTTGCTTTTTTCATCAGCTTCTAGAAACCAAAAAAATTGAAACCTTTGAAAAATGAATGGACTAGCAGACCTGGTTATGAAGGAAAAGTCCACACAGAATAAACAAAAAACTTACCTTTCTCAATGCTAAATCTGGTAGAAACTATTTCTAGACTCAAACTATAAAGATCTCTCCTCTTAGGAGACCTGAATGAAAGGTAGAAAATATATCCACATACACTTCATCGTTATTCTTCCTTTCTCCCAACTGGACTTTATGACTTCCATTTTGTCTGAATGACCCATTAGATGCCATAAGCTCAGAAAAACAAGGAGGAATCAAAGCACTGTTTTAATACCTTAAGCACAGGCACTTTTTCTGTATATTGGCACTTGTGTTTTTCTCCTCCATTCTCTTTTCCCTTACTTGTGATGCCAGACATAAGGACACCTTGGCTAAGTTGGTTATTGACTGGATAACAAATGCTCTGGTCTACCTATCAGATCATATGAAAAATTATATGACACAGAGAAATATCCTGAAAAACAGGTTACTTAAAACCACAATCCATTTCAGTGCAATTCATTTCACAGTTGAAATATTATGGATGTATTCTGCTGTTCTCAAGTTACATTTCAGTTGTGCAGCTGGCCTTGGAAAAGGGAGTTATGAATTGGTAGGTTCCATTAAAGAGATAGGGAGGTGTAGTTTTATTTTTTATATACAAAACAATAGGAAATAACTATTTTTCCAGAGACAGTATTTTCCCTTAGAATAAAACTGCATAGCAAAACTCCCCTTGTATTACAGCATTAGTCAGCACTACTGCAACTGCAGTATTAACAAGTAGCAAGATGCAAAGCTGGACATAAGTCAGGCACTCATAAAATCAGATTGTTATAGCTGGCTGGTAAAAAAAGTCTGTGAGACTGGTGATGATAATATTGCTAAACAATGGTGCACTGCTGCCAGTAGTGCCTAAAATATGCTTACTATTTTGTTCTAGACAAAGACTGAGACAAGACCTTGCTCTGAATTACAATGAGCACAACTTATCCTTTAAATCCTTATCTAGCAAGGCCAAATGGATGCAGACAGATCTCATTATCAATGATTTGTGACTGATATCTTTGCTTCTAGAGCTGAAATGTTACTGCATTATAAAAACTAATCATAAGATTTTTCCAATGATCAGATTTTCTTAATTATTTTAACTTTAGCAGGCAAGTTGAAGAAAGATTAACCTACTGGATCATTGAACATATTTGGCATGGTACAAAATCCTCTGATTCACAATGGTAGTCCAATTAATACATTGTAGAAACATTAAAGATAGTCCAGATGAAAGTTACTTATTCTATTTTTGCCCTTTTGTTAGAATTTCTCTGTAAAAACACAAGACTGGCAGAGATCTTCTAAGTTAACAAATCTAGTGCTTTGTCATCCCAAGCAATCACATCATATGATTGCTTTTATAAATTTACTTGACCTCCTTTTTAAAGTACTGGTAAAGTACTAATGGCTGTACTCTGTTACTTTTCTGATACTTGGCCAATCTTCTTGTAATTTAAAGTCTGAATTTATCATCCTTTTAAGAGTACTTTTTCTCCACTTATTCATACAGTGTTAATAACATATGCATCCTCTATTCCTAAACTTAACTTTTATGTTCATGTTTCCTGTGAATAAATCTGACTCTCATACCACATGGAACTGCATACCAGTACTAGTTCCAAATCACAAGTTGCTGAAAATCAACAGTTTTGGTAAAGCTGTACATGTAAAAGTTGTGCTAGTTGTGGAACTGACTCAACAAATAGTAAGCAGCAAACAGAGAACAGGCTCCAAATGAATTAAAAAAATAAAATTGACAAACTGAGAAGATTTCAGACTGGCTAAGTCATGTTTCTTCATTGTAGTGCACGAAAAAATTAGCATGGCAGGAAATCAGCTCTGCTGTCTCATGCTTACAGAAAGTTAGTCAAACAGGGACAGATTTCAATTGCAAGATGGATCTGGTAATCAGGCTATGCCCAGAGATTCTTGGGTTACTTCTCCGATGAATGGTACATGTGTATTGTGTGATTTCTTGTAACATCTGGCTTAGACATGGCAATTTGCTTGAAGCACAGTAATGCATACACTGCCAACAGTAGAAAGCAGGAGGCAAGCACACAAGTCAGTCATGCACAGGATTTCTACTTGCTATTAAAAAAAAAAAAAAAGAAATCCCATATGTGGAAGGGCTTGCATGATCAGACCACAGGGTCGGTCCTTTTTTTGATTTGAAAAATTACGAGTTGAGCAACTGAACCAACTGAATAAGATCTTATAACCACCCTGTATCTTCTTTTGGAAATCCTCCTCAAGTATTTTTATCTAGGATGACTTAGATCTCAAAAGTGGGAAATCCTTTTAGAAGAATGTAATGTGGACATAACATCTAATTAAACCCAAAAGTTCTATGAGATTACACATAAATGAAAACAGTTTTGCGTTTTTGTTCTTACAGAAATGGCACATTTTGGCCAGCATATATTCACTAGCATTCATCAAGAAGCTGTGGGAAGAAAGCTCATTAAAGAGCACCAAAACAATCTTGTTAACAATGTGCTAGATGGATACTGGGTAATTATCATAGAATAATAGAACGTCCTGAGTTGGAAGGGACACAAAAGGATCGTCAAGTCCAACTCCTGTCTATGCACAGAACACACACCCCCAAAAAAAAGTAAAAATCACACCATGTGTCTAAGAGCATTGACAAGATGCCTCTTGAACTCCGTCTGGTTTGGCACCATGACTACTTCCCTGGGGAGCCTGTTCCAGTGCTCCACCACCATCTGGGTGAAGAATCTTTTCCTAATATCCAGCCTAAACCTACCCTGGCAGAGCTTCATGCCATTCCCTTGGGTATTGCTGCTGGTCAACAGAGAGAGGACACCAGCTCCTGCCCCTCCACTTCACCTCGCAATGAAGTTACAGACCACGATGAGGTCTCCCCGCAGACTCCTTTTTTCCAGACCAAACAAACCATGTAACTGCAGCTGTTCCCCATATGGCTTTACCTCTAGACCCTTCACTGTCTTTGTGGTCCTTATCTGGACACTCTCCAACAGTTTTATAGCCTTCTTATATTGTGGTGCCCAAAACTGCACACAAAACTTGAGATAAGGCTGCACAGAGCACACAGTAGAATGGGACTATCACTTCCCTTGCCCAACCAGCAATGCAATGCTTGACGCACCCCAAGACATGGCTGGGCCTCCCAGCTGCCAGGGCAGCTGTTGATTCGTATTCAACTTGCCATCAGTTGGAACCCTCAGATCCCTTTCTGCAGGGCTGCTCTCAAGTCTCTTGTTCCCCAATCTGTATGTACACTAACATATACAAAGACTAAACATTTTAGTGTTTCTGTCAGTGATTAAGAGGTTTGATTTCTTTTGGAGTTGCCTGGCTGACTATGGATGTATAACATTAATTAACAGGTGCATGGGGATGTTTAAAGTCATGTAGTATCAGAGAGGATTTTTTGCTGTACATTTTCAAGATTACCCAATTCCTAGTTATGGCAAACAAATACAGTTCAGGTGGCTTAGAGAGATCTTTAATGACTAATCATAGGATAATATTGTTATGACAATGCTACCAAAACATAAGATCTTTAAAATTTGGTCCTCACTCTATTGTACTTCTGTTGTTTTCACTCTCTGAACTTTTAATTTCTTCTTTAACTTTGTATTTTGCTTATAACACAGACTAATACTGTTTTCCTGGCACAAGTGTTCCAAATTTGGATGAAGAAAATAAGATAAAGGAGAATAAAACCTGAGATCTCCTTGTACAAGCAATCTTATCTTGAATGTTCTACTTGTCTGAAAGTCTGCTCTTACTTCACTGCTTCAGTATGAAAGCACAGATTTAAGTTTGATTTCCACATTTAAAAATTTTAGCCATATTATGTGTTGATACTGCACCAGAATGTATTTTACAATGGCTCATTGAAAGATATACAACATTTTATTGTTTGTTTCCATCTGGTTGGTTTTTTCCTCCAAAATACCTAGCCAATAAAAACCCTAAACATTGAATTAAGCAAAACGTAGAGAAGCAGCCTGACAAATGCTAGTGAGCACCTTGTCAAGTTCTAGTTTCTTCCCTCAGAAGAGTCTAATGTAACAAAACCTATTCATAGGATATTTATTTCATAGATGAAAATAATTTTCTGTTACTGCTTCTTTTGCATGTGTGTCTAACATTCAATCAGTTATCAGTTTGTAATCAAATTTCTTGAAGGATAATATTTAGTAACAGCTACTCTGGTTATGAAGCTTACTATAAAAAAGATTACAATATTTTATTTATTCTGTAAAATAATCAAGTGAGGCAAATAAATAATATTACATCTTTTTAAAAATGAATGTAGAATTATGCCTCCTTTGAAAAGCAGTACTGCAACTTTATTTCTACTGAGAATCCCCCTATATGTGCTAGATTGCAGTGCCTCCAGATAGAAAACCTATCATAGAGATCCCCTCCCATCTACACATCTATGGGCAATGTGTTCTCTGACATTTATTCTCAGGTTTTTGAACTGCTGATTGTATTTCCAAAAAGCTTATGTTAAATCTCTTCTATTCTAATGCTTTCTATGTAGATACCTTCAGCAGACTTGCAGTCCTCACGCTGAACTGAGCAGTCAAACATGAAACAAAGAACAGGCATTAGGAAAGAAAAAATTCTTCTCCCAGCCTCATTCAGCGTGCCAGACCTACACATCTGGACAATTTGGACTGGGCAGGGTTTTCAGAGAGCAGTTACTTGCAGGAGTTCCACAGTCTATACATTTAACAGGACATAAAAACCGGCTTGGAACAAATGCGCAGGTCTGTAAAAAACTAAGCCATGGGGTGCAGAGGAATCCGACCTATAAACTTCAACTCGGAGCAACCCACCATCCCAGTGCTAGGAACTGGCGATGAGAAGGTCGCTAACTCTACACTCTTCCTAGGCCAAAGCGTGAAGCTTCTGTTTGGCACCGGGAACGGGCACGGTCCTTCCTAACTGAGAAGGCAACCTCCAGCTTTAAGCAGGGTAAATGCAGCGTGAGGGAGGCAGCTAACAGCCACGCTCAGATTGTTCTCAACACACAGTGAGTGGAGATTTTCATAGCACCGCTGATGCCCGTTCCCTGCAGCTTCCAGGCTCATCTCTGCAAGATGCAGCGCCCAGATGATGGCTGCGATCCCTTCCGCAGACCAGCCGGGAAAGATGCTGCTTCCTCACCCAACCCAAGCTCTCTCCCGAACCCTCCAGACCTTCCCGTGCCTGTACGTGCTTTACTAAAACGCCGACATGGACAGCACGCATCGCATCCTGAAAAATGCTCCCTCCCGCCACTTCCCCCTCCTTGCTCAGCCCCTAGTTGCCCTCCGACAGGGGCGGTACGCCGAGGAGCAGCCCCTGCCGTTCGCTCCCGGGCACGGCATCGCACGGGGCGGAGGATCCACGTCCCCCGCTGCCCGCCCCACACTCCTCACCGTGGCCGTCGTGCAGATGGTTCGCAGCAGCCGGGGGGCTGACCGCAGCATCTTGAGGAGCGCCGCCGGGCCCCAGGCTCCCTCGGCCGCCCGGCGAAGACCGAGCCGGCACCGCGGCCGCGGCGGACCGCCTCGTCTGATGCAACCCGCGCTGATGCCTCTGGCACCCTGCCAGAGTATGCATCCGCGGCCGCGGCGGCGCGCCCCCGCCCGGACCCACTGGGACCGGCGCTGCGGGCGGAGGGGCGTAAGTCCCGCACCTGCCGCTGCCTCTACAGCCGCGTCCCCCGGCACCGGGAGGATAACGGGGGTCGCAGGGCCGTGCGGCCCCAGGGAGAGGGCGGGGATTCAGACAGGCGCCGGTGCCCCCCGTTCCTCCCCGGAGGCGGGCTATGCCCTCCCCGCTGCTGCCCACGGTGCCAGAAGGCAGGGACGAGTGGGCTGGAGAGAGGGGCTACCGTCCCAGAAGGGGGCGAGTAAAGGACACCCGGGAGGCATTTTGTGGTCCGAGGACTGTGGAGTGTCCCCAGCACCCCTCTGCCGCAGGGACCATCACAGCCTCCGTCCACTCACAGCTCAAAGGCGGCAGAGCCGATCATCTCCAGCTCTGTCTCTGCGCAGGGTGTCGGCGAGACCTTTATGTGAATCTGCTGTGACAGTCAAGAGTTCACGCAGGTTAATGACGTTACTTTTTAGTTTATTGCATGCAAAAAATGCCAGTAATGAGGTTAAAAACATTAGTGGCTTTCCGGAAATCCGTATCACCAACATTGACAAGTATTTTTAAAGCAGTTCATTCTACCTAATAATAATTAAAAAAACTCCAAACCCTCTAGTACATGAGGTTGTCTATTAACATGAATGTTTCAGCCTCAATGTTTTTCCAAAGTCACAACAAAACCTCCTTGTCAGAGGTATGGGGAAGATCTTGAAAATACAGATTCAAACTGCTAAAAAAAAATTCAGAAGGCAGATGAAGATGACCCCGCAAAGGGGTATGAATAGCAACCCCAAAGTAGACAGCATGGCAGCATGTCTCCATTTTGTCAGTTGTTGTATCACTCAACGACTCCCTCCTCCAAAAAAGAGAATTGGAAATAGGAGACCAGTGAGTTGAAACGGAAACAAAATGTGTGATAGTAATCCCCAGGGTTTAATTCCAAGGCCCATACCTTTTTCTTCAGGGTACTTCGGATGGTCAGCTGTGCTGTAAAGAAGAGCACTGCTATAGAACTGCAGAACCTCCATGTTCAGGGGACATAGGAAGGAGAGGTGCTCCGAGAGGTAAATTGTGTCAGTCCCAAAGTAAGCCAGATTGACACAAGACAATTCCTCCATGGAGAAAAGTTACACAAAGGCTTGCATTATGATTCTCATAACATAGCTCATTCCCTAGACTACTCCTGTGTAACAAAACCATATCCTGCCCTTTATTAAGGACACTTGGCTGTCTTGTAAGTCTAGGCGGCATCAAATGGTATTAAAAGAAACTATAATAAAAAAATCTAATTAAAATAAACCATTGGGCTTTGCTTTTGCAATGGAAATTCAAGAAAATATTATTAGTCATTCACTATAATTTCTTCTCTATGGGGTAAAAAGCCATGAGGAACATTTCTCCCAGTTCAGTGAAGATTATTCTCATGATGCCTTCCTCTGGAGTACGTGGTGATTTACTAGATTATGGAATACTCAGCCAAAGGTAATCTGTGAGTTTGTTTGCTCTGAGACATTACAAACTAAACTTGTAGAATTAAAAAGTCCCATTAACAAAGGGGGATAATATTTTTATGCAAGTGGTCTTTCTCTTGTATCTGTGCTACTACAGGTTTAGAAAGAACAGTGTACAGTAATTTCAGATTTTCATTAAGAAAGCTGAAAGATTTTGCCTTGTGGCTTGTTTTTAAAACGGTATACGTTGTGTTGCTACTGGCTACTTCTATGTGTACATGGCCTCATATCTTCTAATTAACTCACATAAAATTTCATTCTTAAAAGAGTTTCTTTAAAAGTACTGCCTCTTTAAATTGTACACACACCCACCATTAAAAAATCATAATTTTGTTGGACTAAAATGCACCATTTAAGTACTACAGGCACAGCTGGTCTGAAATGCCCATTGATCTTTTCGAAATAGCATTTCATTAAGAAAGACTAATAACTGTACAGAATGATAGGTCATGTAGCAATACAAGGACTATACACACACATGCACAAGACAGTCATTCAACTGATCTAAACCACTACTTCACGGAATCACAGACTGTTAGGAGCTGGAAAGCACCTCAAAAGATTATCTAGTCCAACCCCCCTGCCACAGCAGGATTCCCTAGACCAGGTCACACAGAAGCATGTCCAGATGGGTTTTTAATCTCTCCAGAGGAGATCCCGCAACCTCTCTGGGCAGTTTGTTCCAGTGCTCAGGTGCCTGAACTGGAAAACATTTTTTCTTGTATTCACACAGAAACTCCTATGCTTCAGCTTACAACCATTGCCCCTTGTCTTGTCACTGGGCTTCACTGAGAAGAGCCTGACCCCATCCTCTTGACACCCACCCTTCACATATTTATGAGCTGCTTGCTCAAATAAAAAGCACAGATACCTAGTCCTCACTAAAGGAACTATTTCACTGCCTCAAACAGTAGGAAGAATCAGTGTGTGTGTAACCTTGCTATGATTTGATATAACTGAGTGCAAACAACTATAAAAGCTGGAATCAAAATGATCCCAATTCTGCAAAGTTTGGAATTGGATTCAGACATAGCTAAAGTTTGTGAAACTCCAAATCCTGGTTCATGATCCAAAGTCCTCTCCAACTAGAAGACAATATACTTGGCATTTAACTATTGATGCACAGACTTAGGGCAAAATACCTAGTGTTCCTAGATAAGCAATTTGTAATGACTTCTGGCTCTATTCATTATACACTACACACACAACACAGACAATAAAACAATGCACATGTAAAGCACTAAGGCTTTAATTAGCTGGTATACCTTCATCTTCAAAACAACACCAAACCTATAGAGACAACAATATATCTCTAGTTACTTCACAGACTACTAAAATGTTAGGTGTGAAAAGGGAAAAATCACAAGAGAAGGTGCCCATTGTTAGCAGAATCATAGTATAAAGAAGAGCTAGGGAATAAGATGTGGGATTTACTTTAGATTTCATAGCAAAGAGAGGTGCAGGGAGACAAGACAAACAGGGATAAGGGTGTGCTAAATCATATGCAAGGATGATATCTGTGTAGCATCAGCTTCCTCCTTATGATTAGAGTGATGAATACATATGCCTGCATTTTGACAGACACTTAACAAATTGTCTATTTAGAATTTCAAGGATCAGTGTAAACATTTTTAATCAATTCAAAATTGCATGTTTTTTGTCACCCAGAAAACTATTAGGTTGACCTGTTTGTCTGAGAATGAGGGATAGGTCTTGTCACAGAATCACAGAACCATTACGGTTGGAAAGGACCCTCAAGATCATCTAGTCCAACCAATAGCCCTACACTACTCTTACCCCTAAATCATCCCCTGAAGAAACACATCTATCCTCTTCTTAAAAACCTCCAGGGATGGTGACTCCACCACCTCCCTGGGCAGCCTATTCCAATATCTAACCACTCTTTCAGTAAAGAAATTCTTCCTAATATCTAATCTAAACCTACCCTGGCTCAGCTTAAGCCCATTCCCTCTAGTCCTGTCACTAGTCACAAGGGAGAAGAGGCCAACACCTGCCTCCCTAGAATGACCTTTCAAGTAGCTGGAGAGAGCGATAAGGTCTCCCCTCAGCCTCCTCTTCTCCAGGCTAAACAACCCCAGCTCCCTGTGACATTGTAAACTCTAACATCAGTGTTAAATATTATAACAGTTACAGTGCACTCCTTCAGGTTTTGTGTTTATTGGGAAAAGACACAAAGTATCCTTCACGTGATTTTTTTTTTTTTTTTTTTTTTTTTCCCAGTCAAAAAGGAATTATGCAAATTTNTTTTTTTTGTATCCCAGTCAAAAAGGTATCATGCAAATTGTCAGTTTCTTGTAATCTGAGGAGAAATTCTAGCTCTAATAGTATCAGTTTAAATTTATGCAATTAGTTTAGAACACATTTTGTACATTTAGTTTTCTCTCTTGGTTTTTTTTTTTTTTCTTCCCATTCTGCCCTTGTTTCTTAAAGCAAAAGTTTAGTTTTGAAAAAAAAACCCCAAACCTGTAATAATCTATAGTAAACTTTCTAGTATGGGCTTCCCACTTCCTCTTCCTTAATTTTCCAGAGTTTTATGTCAGCAAGTCACAAAAACAGAAGGGTATGTATACAAAAACTATCCAGGAGCTAAACATGCTTGTTCAATAGCATGCTCACAAAGCAAAACGTGTTTGTGCGTGCAGAAATGTACAGAAAAAATGTAAGACATAATCCAGCTAAACATTATAAATCCTTGTTGAATTCTGTGGAGCAGAAGTTAGTCAGTGTCTTTGAAGATATCACCTCGACTTGGCAAGATCATTAGGGAATGCTGTGTTTCACAGGACATCCAGTACGTTCTCATATAGAAGTGCTTGGGAAACTGCTCGGGAATCTTCCAGGATTTGCCTTCTTTTGCAAATCACGCCCTGGCATTCGGTAATCAACTAAATTAGCTCTGCATAGCCTTTTTGTCATTGGAAATGGGCCTTGATGGGGCTTTTCATGATGAATAAAGATCTGGTCGTATTTCAGACTCAAATTCCTCAGGAGTGCTTTAGAGTTCACGCAGTTTTAGAGACTGAGTAATTAAGATAAATAAAGTAAGGCTTTGTACTGGTTATTCCGTAACTATGTTAATTACATGACAAGTTTCAACTCAAATTTTATACTCAGAAACTTTTCGTGTTTTTCCACTTGCTGAAGCAACATTTCATGGGAAAGTTATTTCTTGTTTCATCTCTGCAACATTTATATTTAAAACGTGCTTTTCTTTATTCTTATTTTTTCTTCACTTGGCCTTAACTTCATTTCAGGCCAGCCACCCACATGATAATATGACTTTCACAAGCTACTGATAGTGATTGACTGTCATCTAGATAACCATTTTAAAACTTATGCTCGACAGTTGATTTTTCCCAGTTACCAAAAGGAGGCATATATTTGATGAGGAAAGTTAATTATTTTACCAATTCGACCACTAGAAAGAATTATTGTGTCCCTTACTTATACACATAAATTGAAGTTTCTCAAATTCCATACAATAGAATAGAAATGACTTCTGCAAAAGTTGGCATAATCTTTGTGGAACAGAATTGCAAAGAGGAAATCTCAGGCAGTAAATTATTTCTGGGAATCCTGCCACAAAAACTTTGAGCAAGAACTTCATTTTATTTAAAATACTCAGAAAGCTGAGCAGTACATGTTCCATAGATGAGGAATGTATAGCATAGTTGGTTTCCTGTGGATTCAGCAAGCCAAATTCCTTCTCCTATAAGTAACTATGATTCTGTCAGTCTTGGTGGAGCTTTGACTGTATACACAAGAAGCAATTTTTACTCTGGATGCTTTTCAACACTTTTTTTTTTTTTTAATAGAATTTTTCCTGTTTGAAAGCTATGTTCATTTTGGTCTGGTCAAAGGAAATAAAAGGGGGTAGAGAGACTCTTTACCCTTGTAGAAAGCAATAGGACAAGGGGGAATGGCTTCATATTGAAGGAGGGAAGATTTAGATTGGATGTTAGGAAAAAAATGCTTTACCCAGAGGGTGGTGAGACACTGGAAGAGGTTGCCCAGAGAGGTTGTGGATGCCCCACGCCCAGCAGCATTGAAGACCAGGCTGGATGTGGCCCTGGACAACCTGGTCTAGTAGGTGGCATCCCTGCCTATCGCAGGGGGGTTGGAGCTAGATGATCTTTAAGGTCCCTTCCAACCCAGGCCATTCTATGAATTCTATGAAACTACTGTTTTCTCAACTATGCCTGTGTTCAGTAATATTCAGCTTTCCAAAAATCTCTGTGTTAAACAAAGTCTAAAGACTCTTCTGACTCTGATAAGAAGTGGTGGTCTAGTGGTTAGGATTCAGCACTCTTACTACCAGGGACTGAGTTCAGCTCCCAGTTAGAGAAGAATCCTGCTCTGGCAGGGGGGGTTGGACTAGGTGATTTTTCAAGGTCCCTTCCAACCCCTGACATTCTGTGATTCTGTGATACTCGATTATCCAAAGATACAAACTGACACTTCAGCAATCTCAGCAACTTCTAATAAGCTTGTACAAAATAAAGCTTCCTGGTACAAATGAAAGCCAGGAGTGCCATCCAGCTCTAGGAAATGCTGCTTATAAAATGTCAAATAATTTCACATGAGCATAAAGCCATTCGCTGGTAAGACAGCACAGAAAACTTACCAATCAAAGCTGAGATAGGCTTGCTGTCACTAAAACAGTCATGATTCAAGATTATTCTAAATCAGATTTTCAGAGGAAATAGAAATTCTAGTAGCATGTAGAACTGACCTAAATAACTTCAGTGTAAGCAACAGAACACTGCCACCTAGAGAGACAAAGGGAAACCCAGTAATAAGTAATTTAAATAACTGCATCATTAATGGCAGCATAAGATTTAACTGGTGTACTTGAGTTGTGAGTCTAGTTATGATTTTTTTTCCCAGTTATGGAGCCTCTTGTCCCTTTTTAAAAAATGCACTATTTCAATATGTTTTGTTTTCTCAAAAATTTATCATTTTTCCATATTCAAATAAGGGCTACATCAGCTTATGCTGTGGGGATCACAGTGCATTCTTTTGTGTGGCCACTGTATAGATGAACCAGTTGGGTTACCTTGCATGCATTTTTTGATGATCTCACAATCTTGTAATAACCAACTCTTTACAAATTCAGCTCAGATGTGGGGAAGGGAGGGCCCTATCAAGTGCTGGTTCCACAAGTTTCTCTCTTGTACTACCTTGTAGAATTCAAGGACATATTTTCCTGAGACAGATAACAAAAAGCCTTGCAACTCCATTTTAAGCAGTGTGGAAGCCTCTGCTTATGTGCAGTCTTCCGTAGCTGAAAGAAATCATATTTGTTATAAAGAAAGAATATATGGCTTGTAGAGAAAAGTGTTTTATTGTTTTGTTCTTCAAACCTGGAACCCATGCCTTGTCCTTGAATAAATATATAGCAGCTCTGCTGAGTTCAGTGGAAGCTGCATCTGCATAGCTGTAGACAGAATGCAACCCTTAAAGCCCTGCATGAACTGTGGTTTCATTTTGTGTGATACTTGTCATTTCCTTAGAGACACTTGTGCTCTGCTGCCAGCTGCCAACATTCTGCACAGTTAAACTTCTAGGGACTTAAAAACCACAATCTGAGCATCTTAAGTTTGCACAGAATCCCACAAGAGGAGGAGACACATTTACATTATGATTTGACAAAATTTACCAAGCAGAGTTCTCTCCCTCAAAAAACAAACAAAAACCCCAAACAAAATGTTATTCCAAACATTGTTGATGTAATTTCACACAAACCTAAAGCTGATCTCTCTGAGACTCAAGTTTGTTTCTCATGCGCTTTCAATAGGTAAAAACTCGTCAACAATAAACCTGCCAAGCAAATCTTCCTTCCCTAGCAACATGTCAGATCAACAGATTCCAAAGGGTGGATTCCTTTTAATCAGAAAACAGTTACAGTAGGTGCTATTTTCAGACCTATTACGGAGTTAGCTTTTATGGATGATCCTGCACTTACTGATAAATCTCTCACCAGAGTTGTTATTTTTGTTGCTCTTTCCTCACTGAAACTGCTGATGCACTTGGTGACACTGCTCTTAAAGCCATCTTCTCTTCTGCTGATGCTACAGATTCTGCTGAGGCAATGTAATTGCTGTGGCCATTGTTAATCACCCTGAACAGCTGCTTCTCCTTCTATGCGAAGAACTTCTAATTTTATTCTCCATTACTACATCCACCGAGGCCCTGAAAAAAAACCGACTGAACACATGCAGTTAAGTACCTCATGGCTCTGTGTGACAACAAATGACAGTGAGACAATTAGATGACACTATTTCAGCAGTCACACCGTGGAACTGCCTCTGAGCTCCAGACCCTCCTCCTGAGCTGGGATAGTTTCTCCCACCACTCACTTTCTCCAGGATCAGAAAGGGGAAGTGCTGCGGAAGGTCCCGTGCTGTAACTCGTACCCGTTACAGTTTTCTCTTTTCTCAGGAGCATGACAGACAAGTGGAATCGGTGCAAAAGGGACTTGAGCCGGGGCCCTGTACACCAGAGGGAAAGAAGAAAAACTCCAATAGCCCCCACATCTGGGAAATAAGCCCTGCCTCACCAGAAGGACCATCTCGCAGATGCAGGGGTGTCAGAGTGCTGAGGGAAGGAGAGAGGACTTCACTGCCCTACCACAACTCTGAGATGCAGCTGCCCACTCTGCAGGAACCTCATCAGCCTTGCTGCCACATTCTCCGCTTTCCCCCTCTCTCCCTCTGCTTTATGCCCCCTGACTGTCGCCGCGGGGCAGGCACTTGGAGGCCCTAACACTTGAGAACGGGCTTGCAGCACCGTGGGGGAGGCACCTGCTCCGAACCGGCAGAGCAGGCGGCGGGGAGGAGCAGGGCGCGGCATCGCCTCATGGGCGCCCTCCAGGAAAGGAAGGAGCCGTAGTGTGCCACATCTATCCTCACGGGGGCGCCACCACCTCTTCCTTGCTAAGGCGAGACCAGGCCGCCGCTCCTCCCCCGCTGCCTCCATTTCCCAGCTTGCGGCGCGGGAGCGGTGCAGGAAGTCTCGTGCGCCTGAGTCAGGGGAGGAGGGGGGAGCTGCTGCCGGCCGCTAGCGATGGCGCTGGAGACTCTCTCACCGGACTGGGAGTTCGACCGTCTCGACGACGGCTCGCAGAGTGAGTGAGGGCGGGGCGAGAAGGGTCAGTGCCGGGCTGACGGGACTGCGGGGTAACGGCCACAGAGTGGGGGGAGGCCGGGGGCTGAGGAGACCCTGCTCCTCTCCCGGCCTCGGACTGCTCATGGACCCTCGACATCGTTACATCCCCACTGGGAAGGGGAGGGGGGGACGCAGAAGCAGTTGTGGGTGCTGAGCGTGTTCACCCTCCCCAGCCTTCCTCACCGACCCTGCCCTGTGCTGGGAGCCGGGCGCTCGCCGCTTCCCTTCCCCCGGCCGCTAGCCGAGGGCTGCCCCTCCTCCGGTCAGGCCTGCGGGGCTGGGCTGTTGTGGTGACCTTTTTTCCTCCCGTCACCCTCTCCATAGTTGTAGGTTTCTTTCTGGGATGGGAGAGTGGGTTTTCCAGCCCTTCATTCTTTGCCCCCTCTGAGGAGTAGTTCTCTGGTGTGACAGGGAGAAGGCAGGCACACTTAGGTGACTTTCTTTTCTTGCACGAACCGGGCAGGAGGAACAGATGCGTGTCGTGGGGGTGTTATTTCTTTTTCCTTTCCCGAGCATTTCTTGTGGCTCACAAATCCTTGCAATTGCTTCCTCGGTTAGCCAGAGAAGTCACATCGAGATAAGTTATATACAGCTTCTGTTGGGAAGGGCTTTCAGGCACAGAGTTGCGTGGTCACGTGCGGTTTCACTTTTTAAAAGTAATTAATAAGGCCTTGTGGTGCCTAAGTTTTTGACAGTGGGCTTGTGTGTCCGTCAAAATCCATGTTTTTCTTAGCTTGTGGAGGTGACCTACTTTCTCAACAGAGAAAGTATATGGTTGTCACACTAGTACACACTAAATTGAACTGTGCCAAATTTACGCCAGGTGTTGCTGTGAAAATATGTCACTCATGGACCGAATCACATATAATGTTATCTTAAGGAATGATGCTGTTTATGCTATATTCGTTTAATCTGGATTTCAGTGGAAACTGGAGCTATCCTGAGCTGAGGTTTTGACCAGTTCTGTAGCTGGGGAGTAGAAAACGTAGCTTTTAATTAAAATGCCAGATCTCCACTAGTTTGACTGTGACATTAAGTGCAGGAGAACATATGAAGTTCTCTAAGAGAACTTTGTGTGGCTTTGTTACCAGCATCTTAAGGGTTGAACAAACAGGCTGATTTTCTGTTGAGAACAAAACACAAAGTTCTCAGAGAAAAGCTAAACTAAAATCCTGTGATGTGAAAAACATAGTTTGTTGCTGTTGTCTGTTTTCTCTTTATACCTGTATCACTATACAGTTCCCAACTGAGGGCACAAGATACTAAGAAACTCTGATTTGTTCTGTCTCTGTCCAAGATATTTAAGGACATAGCACTTGCAAATCCTGCTGTGGCAATAAGGGCTTTAAATACTGATATTGCTGATTTTGTGGAGTAAAATAAGATTAATTTGGGGGATCTGTACTGCTAAGTAAATCTGTTGCATTGTTCCATTGTAATGCTTTTGTTTTATCACCTGAGGAGAAACTAAAACTTTATTGTAAACAGATTACACCTTGTGAAGTATGTCTGCTGCTCCTGAAGAACAAGAAAATATCTCCTTTCTCTGCTTTCTCTTTCTCCATGTAAGCTAGTTTAATTAGGATTTTTTTCATGCATCTTAAAAAGCTTCTTGCATCTTGAAGTAATTTTTGCAGTCAATCCTGCCTATTTCTGGCTAGCTAATAGCTTTCACTCTTGTCTAGCTAAAATAGCGTGAAATTATTCACTCCTGTCTCTTATTTTATATAAGATCAGTACCAGGTGGCAAATTGATGGCTATTTGTAGTTAAGTATTTGGAAATATTTAATATCCGTTATGTTGAGCTATAGCATTGTTCAAATCCATCATTTGGCTGCTGGAATGTTGACAGTTTGTCACCCCTGCTCCCTAGCAGAGTGCTGTGGTGAGACTTTGAGAAATGCTGCCTGTTTCGTAGGGAATTGATTTTCCTACTCTTGTATAACTTGGAAGCTTTTTATGTTCTTCCTGTAAAGCCCCAGTATCTTGGTCAGTTTCTCTGTTCTTAGTTGATCTTTTGTGTGAAGGGAGGAGATGGGATTGGGGGAACACCATGGCATGCTGCTATAATCATGTCTCCATACTCCAGATCTCCTAACAGTGAATTACAGAAGCTCGTATGGTGGCTGGTTAAAGTTCTACAGGGCTCTGCACCTATCGGTGTTTTACTGATTTTCTGCAGCAGAGCTTCCAGAAGATGCACTGGAAGGAACCTGAAGGATGAGATGAATTTGATGGAAGAAAATACCTTAGTACAGCTCAAGGGCTGCACATCATTGTCTGGGGTGTATACTGCAGATGGAGATATTTTGGTTCACTTGCTTTGTATCTGTTTATGTGAAATTCAGTCTCCTTATTTTGACAGTGCATGATCTATGCTGCATGTGCAGGTAGAACCCAATGGCACTAATGCACAATGTAGGGAGAGTTTACTGTGCTTCTTGGATAGGCTTTGTAGTCCTTGTACCCTTATGTTTGGCATTGCTGCTGGCTTTGAAGTAGTAGCTTAGAATTAGTTCAGGACTTCACTGCAGGCATTTCTCCTTCTCAGTCTTGACCTTTGTGTGCCCAGTCCTCATCTTTGCCTTATTAATTTGTCCTTAATTCATTCCTCCTCTTATGCCTGGTGCAGTGTTTCAGTCAAATATTTTCCATTTTGAAAAAATATCTTAAGTGATAATTGATCCAGTGGTGCTCTCCCACTGAAGTAGCCATCAACTACTACTTGACTCAGTTATTGGCAGTGTGGATGAGTAAGAAGTTAAATATGCAGCATAAAAGAATAGAAATTTTTTTATCTTTCTAGAGCAGGCACTTGCTGAAATGTGAAAAGGGCATATAAAAAGCTATATGAGAATTGAATTCTTGTTTAGGAAAAGTTCATTTGTTCAGCTGACTCATATTCTCTTAACTTTTTTATGTAATCCTATTTTGAACAAATAGTAGAAGATCACAAGCTGTTAATTTGTTACCTAATTATGAGGAAGGCACTTTAGCCTTCACTTGAAAAAGGTTTGTACATCTTTACTGAGCACAGAAGCCTTGAACAGTAATAATTCACTCCATAGTTCAAATTATGCAACTGAGTCAATAATTGTGTATAATTTTGGGGGAAAGGGGAGAGGAATGTCTTAACATGGAAAAAAAATCTGGATAGAGTGAATGAAACTTGTGGACTAGTTGTCTTTAGACTTACTTTGCTAATTAATACCACTGTTGTTGGTGTTTGACTAGCTGAATGTTACCTTTTGAACCTACATGCCTGTATCAGTAGCAGGACAGCTGTGCATTTCAGTGTCCAGGTACTAAATGGAAGAAAAGTTCTGCTTGGAGATGGTGAATTTGCAAGTGGGGGCAGTGATTAAAAGCCACAAACTTCCTGTATAATGTCCACATAACTTACTGAGAGATAGCAGGTTGAAAGTGGAAGGAGGATTGTTGCTAATACAACTGCTACTCTGGCTGAAAAGGTTAGACCAGCCCTTGGAGCTCTAGTGTAATTGCGTAGGTACTTGTTCAGCTGATGGGCAGAATCACCTGCTGTGTTATGTTTTCTACAGTCATTTCTTTGCTCAGCATCTGGATGTGGTTGTTAGGTTTGTCAAGATCTTAGTTTGAAAATACATGTAAATGTAAAAAATCACTTTCTGCAAACCACTTGTATGTTTGATATTCTTGAAGTAGTATTTGGATTTCTTTTAAACTGCTGCTAACTTGCAGGATTAACAGCGAATAAGTACTTTGTATTAAGGATGTGGTTGTGTTAAGGAAAACTACTGCAGCAAAATAAGGAATACAGTACTAGAGCTAAATAGCAACAGATACAGTATTTTTAATAAAGCCTTTGATATCGCTGTTTACTGAGAGTCTATAAAACTCTACAAATGTTTTTAATTCTCAGAAATCCATGCTGAAGTGCAGTTGAAGAATTATGGAAAATTTCTTGAGGAGTATACATCTCAGCTGAAGAGAATTGAAGATGCCTTGGATGACTCAGTTGGAGATGTTTGGGACTTCAGTCTTGATCCCATTGCATTAAAGGTCTTCATAAATTTAATATGCATTGCAACTGTTATTTTCCTAGTTCTTCCTTCCCTTCAGAACCTGAGAAGTAAAATCTTGATGCATTTATGCTCTTAAAATTTTGACTCCTGTTTGGGAAACCTTTCCAATACTATTTTAATTAAGTAATTAATAAATTGATGCATTTAATAAGAGAAAGCATTTTCATATTATTCTTTTCCAGTCTTTTGGATACTAGTGGAAGTTAAATATGTTTGTAGTTCATGTGTTGGGAAGGCTAATTTCAGCAAACCTCTTCACTGTGGTTTTTGGTGTTTTTTGTCTGGGGGTTGGGGTTCCAAAAGAGTTCACTAATATTTGTATAACTGCAGAGTGAACTGTGGGTACGTATGTAGTTGTGTTTTGACTATATGGCCTTCCTACAGTATTTTCTGTCCTCCAGAGGTGGCTATTTCTTGGGTCATAAATTCCCTTTTCTCTGTGGATCATCATTTTTTCTCTTCACTGAATTTGCAGACATCTAAAAGTGCTTTTGTTACTACATGGAACTCATCTGTGCTGCAGTGCACTCATGTGTCTGGATAATATGGATAAATTCTGTGTGGGGTGACCACACTGCTGGATGTATACGTATGAGTTAGTATCATGGCTGACTTCAGTACCAAATGTCAGTGCCTGCATACAGACCTACACTATGTATCCTGTTTCCTGCCTTTGGAATTCTTAATTCATGTTTTAGGTTTTCTGAACTCTTTTCCCTACATACTCCGTAATAATCACGCTTTTGCTTTCCAAGTGTTTCGAGTAAACAGTTGTTAGTGGTATATAGTACACCTAGTTGTTTGCCTTTCTGCCTACGGAGAAAGGAAAGGTATTTCTATGGAAATTTGAAGAATAAAGGTTTCCTGCAGTGTACATTGTCAGTAATGTGCAATTATTGCTCTCTTGCTACTGACCTTATTTGGGATTCAGCTGAGGAGAAAAAAAAAACCTAGTTGCATAAATGTATTTTTGACCAATATTTTCTAAAGTTATTAATTTGTTTTGGGTTTATATCTGTGTGGGGGTTTTGTTTGTTTTTTTTTTTAACTATTTTTTTGATTTTAGCTTTTGCCATATGAACAGTCCTCCCTGCTAGAGCTCATAAAGACAGAAAACAAAGTAAGTGCTTTAAGCTTTAAAGAAAAAAATATTAAAACCAGAGTTATTCTAGCTAAATCCAAGATCTCTAAATATGAATCTATTTGTAATCTGTGTGGTTTTCCCCCTCTTCGAGTCTAGGTTCTAAACAAAGTAATAACTGTGTATGCTGCTCTTTGCTGTGAAATCAAGAAGTTAAAATATGAGGTAAATTCGGCTGTCTTTTATTACTATGTATGAAAACATTTGCAGATTGGCTAGCTGGTATATAGATTTACTATTTAGCAGTTAAAAAAGTCTAAATATTTTTGTAGCATGACTTTATGTATCCTATTTATTAAAACCAAATTTTCTGGTTTTGTTTTTAGGCAGAAACTAAATTTTATAATGGCCTCTTGTTTTATGGAGAAGGAGGTAAGTAGCTCCCTTTACTGTAAAGGCTCTGGGTTTATGTTCTTGCTTCAAGTTATATTAAATGTCACAGAAAGTGTAATTTTATTATATGGATACATGCTTCCTCTCTATCTTTTTGACTGGTGAACACCAATTAAAAGACTTGAGTTTATAGGAACTGTCCTGAGTTACCTAAAGATAATAACAAGATTGATCTGTAAAGCCCTATTGCCTTCAGTAAGTATTGTTACATTAAAAGGAAGTTTTGTTGCAGCCTTATTCATATGAGAAGTAGGGAGTGAGGACTATTGAGGTTGTATTAAATACATAATGTACAGCTTACATACTGTGGCAGCTATTTTTAAAGTGTGGCACTGAACACCTGTTTCTCACATGTAAACACATCCTAAAACAGCTTATTTCCTATTGGGACTAGATTTTACATTGATTTTAGTAAAGCAATAAATCTGTAATTTGATTGTAATAAAACACTGGAACCATTAATAAATAACTTGGATCAAGTCCTGCCTACTTTGCTTATGCAACATAGTTGTTCAAGAGAAGTTGCAATGTGTACCCTTCAAGTGCACAAGTGATGGTAAGTCAATTCAACTGACGAGCTAGGAACTCTGAAGGATTGGTCTTAATCTTCCACTTTAAAGAGTGGTTGTCTGGGAATAAGCATTGGATCTTGATCCTGAGGACTGAATATATTATTGAGCTGATTTAGAGACACATCACCTAACTTTGTTTTCTGTTTCAGAAATTTGAGAGAAAGTGAAGGCCTTTTCATAGCAGTCTTATAAAGGGCTTTTTGAAAGCTTTTCAAAAAGCTTGACTGTGATGAAATATTGGGGAATGTGAAATCTTTGAGCTAGGGACTGTTCAGCCCTCTTTTAAGTGCTGTGTAGGATGACTGATGTGGTTAAGTTAAGGAATGTGTAGAAGTGTGGGATTTGTTGTTGTTTTTCTTAGCAGATTCTCATTTCCTATCAGACATAATTTTAAATGTCTTAAAAGAAAGTGGTATGCTGTCAAAATGATACTGGAGGGTACCTGAAAACTTCTCCATGCCTCTAGCATGAAAAAAAGTCACTGCTGCAGATTAATGTATTACAGTAGCAATTTGTTTCTAATTGATGTTCTGCAGAGAATGCTTGAGAATGGCAGGAGCTGAGGGGTCAGCCTTCTGTGGGTTAGGTAGGGATGCAGAAATAATGTTCTTCACTTATATATCCCTCTTTATAGTATCTGCTCTGATAATAGCAAGCTTGCTTACTTAGAACAGCTGGCAAAGTTACTGGCTGAAGGATGGTTGAAATTTAAACAATTGCTGTGCTGGCCTTTTCCTTCTGTATGAAGAAACATTTTTATTTTAATCCCCCTTGCATCTTGTCCTTGAAGTGGCTAGGGCTAGTCTAGGAACTTTAAATAGTTAGTTGGATAGGGTTTTTTGGGACATCCATTAAATAAAGGTTACATAAAATGTGTAAAGGGGAGGCATGCAATATTTAGAATCATGTCCCAGAGCTCCATCTTACAGAAGTATGGAGACTTCTTTAGTCTCTGGTGATAGGTCTAAAAGAACATATTTCATGAAACAATAAGACCTTCTTTTCTTATGCAGGTAATCTTGCAATGGTAAGCCATTTTTTTTCTCAGGGTGGCCCAATACAGAAACCTCAAGTCTAGAGCATTCATCTGTCATCACATTAAAAAGATTGTATTTTGTCAGGTGGTATTACAGCTGCTTCAGCTGACTGGAACAATTTGACACTGGTGATGTAATTATCACAGAATCTTAGGAGTTGGAAGGGACTTCTGGAGATCATCCAGTCCAACCCCCCCGTCAGAGCAGGTTCACCTAGAGCAGGTCACACAGGACAGTGTCTAGGCAGGTTTTGAATGTCTCCAGAGCTGGAGATTCCACCACCTCCCTAGGCAACCTGTTCCACTGCTCCAGCACTGGAAGAAATAAAGAAGTTCCTCCTTATGTTTAGATGAAACTTCTGTCTAGCAGTTTGTGCCCATTACCTCTTGTCTCATCACTGGGTACCACTGAAAAAAGACTGGCCCCATCCTCCTGACACCTACCCATTAGGTATTTATAAGTATTGATAAGGTCTTGTATGACAAACAAACGGCTTGGAGGACAAGCTTTAATATTAAATTAACAGGTATAACACAGGCTTTTGAACATAGTGACAAATGTTTGTCTTTTTAGCCACAGATTCCAGCATGGTGGAGGGAGATTGCCAAATACAGATGGGAAGATTTGTTTCTTTCTTGCAGGTAGAGTATATTATGATTGTTTTGGCAGCAATTATAATCTTAATTTTATTTGCAAAGTGAACTTAGCTGTCTGCAGTATCCTGCTTGCATCTTGCTGAAAGGCACTGCAGTCATTTGATATATTACTATGTTTTGCCTGTAGACCTGTCACAACCAGCTAATGTATTGCACATTGTTTTGGTTTTTTTTATACTTGTCTAAACTCTGTAAGTCTGATGAGAGAAGAAATCACAGCTTGTGTGATCATTGCTCAAAGGAATTAGAATTTGCTTAAGAAAATCTAAGTAAGAGAAGATTAATTTGTTTCATTTGATGTTAAAAGTTAAAAAAATGTATTTTTATGGTTTTGGTTAGCAAGTTTTAGTTTTCATTGAGCATTTGGAATGGATTAATTGTTTTTAAATCTTCCTTTTAGCTGATAGAAGAAAGCAAAATTAAAATATGTACCTGCAAAAAAAAAAAGCTGTGTCTCACTCAGACTTTCTGGGAAGAACAGTCATTTCCTATACAGTTTGGTTGTTATCAGGGTCCTTTGCATGAAAACAGGATCTGTGTTTCTTCTGAGGGTTTTGTGTGCTATTTCTTGGGTTTCAGTCTTTCAAGCTTTTTGTCCTATCAGCTTTGTCAGTTTCCTCCTTCATCCTTTATTTCTTAGCAAATATTGGAGACCTTGTGGTTCTGAAACGGACTACTCTGCACTTGTGTTTTTCAGACTTCACACGCACACACACACCCCTCTGCCAGGATGCTCTTTTCTGGTGGAAGTCGAGAGGAGGGTGACTGGCTGTCTAGATACCTATGTGCATTGCAAACCCACTCTGTAGAACAAGTTTTTTGTTTATGGAGTATATGCTGATGTGTCTATTTGTAGGGTAGACACTACACAAAACTTGAGCAGCATTGCTTGGGAGGCCACTCAGTATGTTTGCTGCAATGGCTTGCTGATTGTTCAGCAACTTTGGAAAGAAGGGAGATGCAGGATGTTGCCCCGAATGGAGGATTACTCAGCTAACAGATGTGTATTGCTTTGGGTGAAGCTGTGAGGCAAAACTTAATAACCTTATTAAGTTTGTTGTTCTTCAACTGGTGTGTTCCCTGAAATGTGCACAGCAGCAGTCTAGACCCATAGACTGGGAAATGCTGTTCTGGTCAATGTTATAAGCATATCCCCAAGGGCAGTGTGAAAATGAAGATGACAGAGGAGGTGGAATGTTGCTTTCATAGAGCTAATGTGTACGTATTGTGTTTTTGGCTCTTCTGAGCTCAGGTTTTCTTGATTAACTGGATGTAATAGCCTTAAATTTGCTATATCAAAACTTTTTTGATTAAAACAATTCTGTGGAACACTAGTTAGGTACTCTTGATCCTTCAGAGAATAGTGAATTTGAAAAACTGTGATAAAATGATAATATTGTCTGTATTATGTGGCTGCTGATATGCACGTGCTGTTAAGTTGAACTGGTTCCTGGAAGTTTTACAATGGCAGCTGGTGCCCCTTCCACAGGAAACATGGTTGCAACTGTCTATTAATCCATCCTGTAGAATCTGTGGGCTTGTTTCAGCTGCATTCGTTAGAGTAATACAAGTGTAAGAAGTAACGACACTTATGTTTTGTGAAAACTGGTCACTAATAGCAGGCAGAAGCCCAAAGATGATCTATTTTTGATGGAGAGGAAGACAGAATTCAGCTGTTAGCCAAGCCAGTCTTCTGGCATGAACAGCAGACTGGCTGCTTAGCCAGTGTGGTCTGTCTGCTATGAAGCTGAGTGCTGACTGGCTAGACTCATCAGATGTTATGATTTTGCCTGATGGGATTATAGGATACATTAATGAGCAAATATTATTGTAGTTAAGGGACACTCAGATTAATTTATCCTGTTGCTGAAGGAATGCCTCATTAAAATCCATTATAGAAATTACGATAGTCCTTTATATGGTCAGACTTGTTTTGTGCTGTATAACTGAGCTCAAGTTCTGCTTTAGTTAAGCATACCTCTCAAAGACAGTCTTGTTTCTTTGGAAGCAGTATCCTGTGGCTTATCACTCTTGCAGTAGGTAAAGGCTGCTGTGTTAATTTCTAATTTGAATTCATCTATCAACAGCTCCAAGGGTGTGACTCTTGTATCTAGGGGGAAAAGGCACAGGGATTTTGTCTCAAAGTACCTGGGCTCTGTCTCAGGTCACTTCTTTCTGCCTTTGATAAATTGAACCAATAGTATAAATAGTCTAAGTTGTCCTGAAAGCTTGTGTTCAATAGCTTCTTAGCTTAGTCGTAGATCATTTTTCCAAAAAGTTAGTAGGTTGTTTTTCCATCTTGCTGTGGGTCTGTCCCCTGACTTGGATTAGAGATGTAGTTGGAGCTTGGACTGCAACTTTAGTGATTTGTGTTTTGAGTGTAATGACTTGTGTATGAAGAGGGTCTACAAATGTATATACATTTTATTCTGTTGTATTCCAGGAGCTGTCTTGCTTTGTTACCCGATGTTACGAAGTGGTGGTGAATGTCGTGCATCAGTTGGCTGTTCTCTATACCAGCAACAAGTAATTATTCCCTAAAATGCGATGTTTTTATGTAGTTAAGCAAATATAAATGAGTGTTCTGAGGCATGGTCATTTTTGGAGTATTGTTGTATAGAGATATGGAGAGTGCTTTGCTCTGCAAGTTTGGGCTTTGTAAGGCAGTACAGAAGTGGATTTGTTTTATTTTCAGGCAGTGCTTTTATATAATGAGATGGAAGAATTTTAATTTTTTTTGTCAGTTTTTGACAGTATTGATGCTTCAGAGGCACTTAGTCTTTAGGATTAAGAGATAATATTACTCTTTCATCCTTGCTGTATTTGAGATAGTTTTTCTGTTGACTCATACAGTGAATACCAGTAGCTTCAGAAGGTTAAAAATCAGATCGCTTCAACAATCTGTTTTAAATATGTAAATATTAGTGTATATTCCTTACAGAACAACATGGTTTTAAATTGGGAGTTGAGCTTAGTAAAGGCTAACTCTGAGAAATCTAAGGAGGTTTTAGCCTTTAGTATCGTTTGATTTAGCCCTGACTATAACTGCAGGGTTCTCGATTCCTCCTCCGCAACCCACCCCCATAGCCTCCCAATAGAGTAGTATCATTCTTCTCAATTGTATTTGCTGTTTTCGTTTGTATCTTACAGTACAGCACAAGGTAGATTTTCTGTGTGGTGCTGGATGAACAAGGCAGGCTGTGTAGCTTGGAAATTACTTGATTAAATATGTGATTTTTGTACTTTTGGGCCACAAGGCTGTATGTATCAAAGCTATTTGCTGTTAGCATAACTGAATTGGGAATTGCAGATACACATGTGCACGGAAAGCAGTCAGTGGTTATACAAGCTATACATCTTAAAAATGCAAGATAAAATGTTGTCATAGTACACAGATTTCACATTGCATATACTTTTATCAATTTTTGAGGTTCTTTTGTTTTCTGAACTTAACTGTGTTAATGAAGAAGAAAGTACTCCAAGAAACAAAGAACACATCATGATACAGTATAGATAAATATGCTCTAAGGATTAAAAGGAGTTAAATATTTATTTTATTCACAGGAATGCACCTAAAATTATAGAGACGTCTGGAGTTCATTTTCAGGTGGGAGTGATTTGGAACCCTTTTGCTTATGTTTATATGTGTATGTGCTGATCATTAATCCTGAGAAAAGCAGCAAGAAAGTGAGTTTCAAATACAACTTTCAATCTGGAATCTCCTTTAAATTTTAAAATTTTTCTTATTCAGCTTTTTCTGGCCTTTATGTGGGAAGGGCTGTTACCTCTGTGTCTGACATATTCTGACTTTTTTAGCTAAAAAGTGTTTGCACAATCCCTTACTGGATGCAATATGTGCTTCTGCATATAGACAATTTAGAAAAATCCTACTTTCAGTATTGAGGTAGATCAGTGAACTTAAAGCAGTGCAAACTAATGTTCCTTGTGTCACTGCAAGAAATACTAAATCTTTAAGCTACCAAACCAAGAAATATCCAGTTTAACTCTGTAACTGGTGTCTTGTTGGCAAGAAATTGCCAACATTGAAATTTTATGTGCCACATATGACTGCAACAAACTTTTCAGTAACTACAGTCCTTTTGTTGTGCTTTTTTGTTTAACAGGCAATGTATGAGCATCTGGGAGAGTTGCTCACAGTCTTAATCACTCTGGATGAAATAATTGACAATCATGCCACTCTGAAAGATCACTGGACCATGTATAAGAGGTGTGTCTCTGGAGGTGTGAAAAATACTCCCACAACATAGAAGATAAAAAACATTTGAATGTGTCTTGTTCCAAGATAGTCAGTGTGGGGATGTGGATTTCAGTAGCTCTGAGTTGTCTAGAACTCTCAATGAAGAGCAGGGCTAAGCTCCCACTGTGTCCTTTTAACAGCACCAATGGGTTTTTAAAGTGCTGAATGCTGTATTTCCGGTACACAGTAAGTATCTTGGCAAACACAGTAATAGTTGGTTGGGTTTAAAATGTATTGAATAAGAAATCTGATTTTTGTATGGAACTGATATAAGACTGTCCCTGCTGATCATGGAGATGGGCATACAGATTTAAGAAAGAAAGTGGTCTTAAGTACAAGCTGAAGAGTCAACATTTGTAAAGGTAGTTAGGTTAGTGGAACAACTCTTTCACTGAAAACCTGAACAAATGGGAGTTATTCAAATTGAGATGGCTTATAAAGACCCAGTGTTTTTTAATTTTGGGGTTGCTGCTGGGCAGATGTAGGCAATTAAAACCTACTATCAGAATAGTACAGGATATGATAAAACTATTAGCAAGTTTTAATCTTGTTGTATATATATGTTCCACATACATACTCCTTACAGACTGCTAAAATCTGTTCATCACAACCCTTCTAAGTTTGGAATACAAGAAGATAAACTGAAGCCATTTGAAAAGCTGCTGTTAAAACTAGAATGCCAGTTACTTGATGGAATGATATTTCAGGTAACAAAATTATTCTTTCCCACTATGAAAGGGGAAACTATTACATTAAAGTGACACCTCTTTTAGAATGATTTGTTTGGTTTTAATTTGTTTTGTTCTGGATATAGTGATGTGTGAATTTGGCTCTTGCGTCTCTGTATGGGGGGATGGAGAAAAAGGCTCTATTGTAAGATCCGTCTTTGCTGCTCTTATATGCTAGAACTGCACCAGTCTTTGAATGGTAGCTGTTAGTGCTTGCTGTTTTGCAGAATTAAAGAAACACAGACAACTTGGCATTAGGACTGTGTGTTATCAGGGAGCCTGTTTTTCAGCAGGAATTTTAATCGTGGGCAGACTTAACATAGCATAGGTCAGCTTTATTTTAGCTGCAAGTTTGAAGTCTCCTCCATAATCTTCAAAATATGTGAAGTGTGACCTCTTGTTACGTATTTTGTCTCATTCATAGCATATGAGACAGGTAGCTGTAATTAAGGTACCACTTCAGTGGTGTATACCCCTGAAATATGCAAGTATACAGATGGGCGAATCACAGAATCATTACGGTTGGAAAGGACCCTCAAGATCATCTAGTCCAACCGATACCCCTACACTACTCTTATCCCTAAATCATCCCCTGAAGAACCACATCAATCCTCTTCTTAAAAACCTCCAGGGATGGTGACTCCACCACCTCCCTGGGCAGCCTATTCCAATATCTCACCACTCTTTCAGTAAAGAAATTCTTCCTAATATCTAATCTAAACCTACCCTGGCTCAGCTTAAGCCCATTCCCTCTAGTCCTGTCACTAGTCACAAGGGAGAAGAGGCCAACACCCACCTCCCTAGAATGACCTTTCAAGTAGCTGAAGAGAGTGATAAGGTCTCCCCTCAGCCTCCTCTTCTCCAGGCTAAACAAGCCCAGCTCCCTAAGCCTCTCCCCATAAGGGCTGTTTTCCACACCCCTGACTAGCTTAGTTGCTCTTCTCTGCACCCTCTCTAGTAGCTCAATGTCCTTCCTAAACTGCGGTGCCCAAAACTGCACACAGTACNCAAACTTACTAAGGGTGCACTCTATCCCCTCATCCAAGTCATCAATAAAGATGTTGAACAGGAGAGGCCCCAACACTGACCCCTGAGGGACACCACTCGTGACCGGCTGCCAACCAGACTTGACTCGATTGAGCACAACCCTCTGGACCTGGCCATCCAACCAGTTTTTGATCCAGCTAAGGGTGTGCTCATCCAAGCCACGAGCAGCCAGTTTCTCAAGGAGAATGCTGTGGGAAACTGTGTCAAGTGTCTTGCTAAAGTCAAGGTAGACAACATCCACAGCCCTTCCTTCATCTAATAAGCGGGTTGCCCCATCATGGAAGGAGATCAGGTTAGTCATACAGGACCTGCCCTTCATGAAGCCATGCTGAGTGGACCCGATCCCCTGGCTGCTCTGCAAGTGCCACAGAAGAGTGCTCAGGATGATCTGCTCCATCAGCTTTCCTGGCACAGAAGTCAGACTGACAGGCCTGTAATTTCCCGGATCATCCCTCCTTCCCTTCTTATTTATTACTTTTTCAATACAGTTAACTTAAGCTTCTTCATACAAGAAGCCATCTGTTTTTAGAAGAGTGTGTATTTGAGGCAATAAAATTGGATGTTTTGGCATAGCAGGCAGAGGATAGCATTGCTAAATCTGTTCACAGCAGAGTCAGCTGAATAGGACTTTTGCTCAGTTCTTACTGTTGTGTCTTAAATGGCTTAGGGAAGAAGGTTTTCTTCTATAAAAGCCTCCCAAAGGGAGGGCTACTTTGTAGTATTTTCTCCAAAGGGAAATTATAAATAATTAAGTGCCATTTGGCTTATTCCTTCAACGAATGTTACTACCAGCTATCCATTTTTCATCTTCTATTTCTGTAATGTTGCATTAGTACAAGACTTCATTGTGTATTTGAAACATCAGCAGGATTTGTGTGGTGTTCATTCAGAAGTTCCTCCTCCTGTCCTGCAAATGCCCACTCCTAACAAAAATACACAAAAAATTATTCTTAAGTGCAATTCCATTAAAGACTTTAATGGTATTCTATATTGGTATTTACTGGTTTCCCTTGTGACTAGCAATAAGACTAGAGGGAATGGGTGCAAGTTGTGCCGGGGCAGGTTTAGATTAGATATTAGGAAAAATTTCTTCACCAAAGGAGTGGCATGGTATTGGAGTAGGCTGCCCAGGGAAGTCGAGTCACTATCCCTGGAGGTTTTCACAGAATGGGTAGATCTGGCACTCAGGGGATGGTTTAGGGATAACAGTAGTGTTGTAGGGCTGTTGATTGGACTTGGTTTTGAAGGTCCTTTCCAACCATGATTATTCTGTGATTCTGTATCTTTAGGAAGTCTGAAGTGTGTCTCTGTTTTTTGACTGTCAAGTGGGCTTGGTAATTTTTTTTAACCAGTACAGTTGTGTGAGGTTTTGTTCTACAAGCTCATGAGCCACATCCTACAAGGGACTTGCATGATAATCTTGTTTTAGTTAATGGATAGTGATGTATCATAATGTCATAATGCAAATATGCATCTAGTTTATCACTTAACACATCAAGTGGTTTCTTCAAAAGTGCCCCTTAACAGAAGTGTGAAGTAAATACAATGGTTTTTGAATGTTAGATATGACTTTTTAAATATTTTCTGTTATTATATTAAATAATTGTTAAAAATATGTATATTGTGAAGTTTAAGATGAACTTCAGGTTAGTCCTAAATCTGTGCTCCTGAAGTATTTTTCCCTTGGAAGATGAGTTTTCTTTCAAAGTCCAAAATTCATGGCATTATCATTATGTACTTCTCTTTTTGCTCAGGCCTGTATAGAGCAACAATTTGATTCTGTAAATGGTGGAGTGTCAGTGTCAAAGAACAGCACATTTGCTGAAGAATTTGCTCATACTCTTCGTACAGCTTTTGCAAGTGTTGAAGCCAAACTTGGTAAGGCAAGCTCATACTTCTCCTGCCAGCTTAACTATTTCTAAAATTGTTTGTATTTTTTGTCTGAGACTAGACTTCAAAAAAGGTCTATTTGTGCAGGTGAACCTTCAGAAATTGACCAGAGAGATAAATATGTCGGCATCTGTGGCCTCTTTGTACTGCATTTTCAGATTTTTCGGACCATAGACAAGAAATTTTACAAGTCATTGTTGGATGTCTGTAAAAAGGTGAATGCTTTATTCTTTTGTCAATAATTAAGTGGTGAAACGTATCTTCAGTAATGAAGTAGATACCTTTATTGGTGGCATAGCACAGACTTGGGAAAAGAAAGAACAGACCATTTACCAAAAGAAGGCAGAAAGCAGAATTAAGATTTTTCTACTTTTTTATACTTTCTACTCTGTCTCTTCCCCCATCCTCCTGCCCCCATTTTCTTGTAAAGATGGTGTAAAACCTGTGCACTCTACTTAGCAGCAAGGTAAAATAAGTTGAAATTACCATTAAAATGATTCTTCTCAAGATTAATGTGTCACTGAGGACAGTTTGAGTTATGATTATTGGGCTGAACAAATGCTTTGGGTTTTGACCTTGGTTATAAACATATTTTGAAACAAGTCCAAAGGGGATTGGTGCTTTTTCATATCAGGTAGTTTTATGAAATTCTTAAATTCTCTAATGCTGTTTAAGAATTACCTAGAGGGGTAATAATGCTGCCTGTTAGTCCTTAGTGGTCTTCTAGGGGAGAAACCTTTTTTAACATAAAAGTAATAATTCATAGAAACTAGTATGCAGAAATAAACTGAATTGTGTGTTATAGTTCAAAAGCAACATGAGAAACATCCATGGTGGCATAGCATTTTTTGTAGTTACTTATGTTTATTGCTACTTTGTAGTATTTTCCTCCTTTTTAAAAAATTTTCTTTGTTCCCCCACTAGGTACCAGCCATTACATTAACTGCTAGCATTATCTGGTTTGCTGACAACTTCCTGATTCAGAAGATACCCGCTGCTGCCAAACTTCTGGACAAGAAAAGTATTCATACAGTTAAAATGCAAAGGGAGAACTTTCTACAGCAGAAGGCACAGTTGCTTACCAAGTATGCTTCCTAAATACTGCTTCATGATGCTGTTTGGCAAATAGCTTATAAACATGTGGGTTTCCTCATTCCGTGTACTAACATGTGTAGTGTTGCTCAGTGTTGTTAGTCAACTTTTCCACTTCACAGCAGCAATGTGTGTTGCTAGTGTTGCTGAAGAAGCGCTGGTTGTATTTAAACATTTAATTACAACTGTTGTAATCCAAGCAGATTAACTTTTGGGAAATTGTATTACTTAAGAGCAATCCAGTCTGGCATAGTTGTAATGACAAGTTACATCAGGGTGTGTGTGTGTATATAAAAAACCCCCAAAATTATGACTTGGAGGAAAGAGAAATAACCTCCATGTAGGACTTTTTTGTATAGTGCTTAAAAGCATTTTCTAGCAGTATAAATTTATTTACTGTTTAAATTAAAAGTCTATGTACTGCTAAGGCAGTCATTTGTTCTCTTGAAACAGATTATTTTGATTCTTTAGGGTATGTTTATATAGATATAATTGGGACAGTAATTAATCATTACCTATAGAGAATTAAAACACAAATTACTGTGAGATTCTGATACATTTGGGTATGGAGAATTATTAATTGAGGGACTGAATATTTAACATACCTCGATTCCAAGAATTTAAGCTCTGGAATGAGAAAAGAAAATCTTCATGCTTTTCTTATTTGAAGTGAGCGACATTCTTTCCTTCTCCAGAGACATGCAGTCATATTATGTTTTTGTGAGCTCATGGATGACAAAAATGGAATCTATCTTGTCAAAGGAGCAACGCATGGATAAGTTTGCTGAAGATCTTTCTAACCGCTGCAATGTCTTCATCCAGGTGTGCAGTCTTTTAATGTGATGATGCAACAAGTGATGCAGCAAACTGGTGTTTTGGCTCAAGTTATTGAGCGTAAAAAGAAATCACAGAACTTCTGTGATCATCGGTGTGTTATTTTACAGTGTGGAAATTCTTCTAAAACTTTAAATGCCCAGTAGATACTCTTGTAAGTAAATCTATAAAAGGTCTTTCCGTAAGGCATATGGGGAAAGTGAATCTCACCAAATACTCTATGGCTAAAATTCTGAATATTTCTCTTGACTTAGGAAATCAAGAAAGCTTTGTTTCCTCTCTAGTAAACGTTTTGGGCTTTTTTTCCTTTTGAGTCAGTTAATGAAATACATAAATTGGACTGAACCAGTGTCTAATGAAGTTTGTATTGTGCTAAATCAAACTAGCAGTCTTAATATAAGATGCATTTTATTTCTGAATTTGTTTTGCTCGTTTTTATATGTATCTCTTTGCCTGACAGAGATCTGATGAGAATAGGTATGTGATAAAAGCATGATCCAGAATCTTTCATATTTAAAGACATAAATGTACTTGAATATGTGGTTTTTGAGTTACTTGCAGTGGACTTAAAATTTTGCTGTGTAGCAAACTGAGTTTCCTACACCACTGCTGTCTTTTCCTAGTCTTTTTTATTGCTACTACTTTTCTTTTGAAACAAGTGGATTACCATTTTTTTCATGCTGTATGTAACTAATGTTATATTTAAAAGCTTAGCATACATTGATTTATAAGTGATAGCTTTTTTTATTGTGGGATGGACCATTCTGTCTAGAAAGTGTAGAACTGTGTAAATACTGTCACTGTATTTATTCCACAGAATCGTGAAGCTTTAGATTAGTTTTGTGATAGGCTGTTTTTGGGGGGATAGGAGTTGTATGGAGGGTTGGTTTACAATAGGTCTCTCAGGCTATGTGATTAATTCACTGGCCTATGTTTAATTTGAATGGCTATAGAAGAGGTTAATAATCAGGTGACCTAATAACTTGTAGAGGGTTTCATAGTCTGCCTAATAAAAGGGTCTTATTCAGCTTTGAGATGCCAGGCTTGCTTATTAGGTGAAGCATTATATTCTGTAGTGCGGAGAGGGAAACATTAGCTGTCTATCATGAATGGAAGAAAATGAGATGACTTACTCTATATGTTGTGAAAATATTGCTCCTTTTTTTTTTTTTTCCTCTCTCTCCTGTACTCACTTTGTTTTTAGGGTTTTCTTTATGCATACAGTCTTAGCACCATCGTTAAAACTACAATGAATCTCTATATGTCAATGCAAAAACCTATGACCAAAACCTCGGTGAAAGCTTTATGCAGACTTGTGGAACTTCTGAAGGTACGTCACTGGATGAGAACTGTTTATTTCATGTAGGCCTTTACAGAGAACCTTGATCAAACATCACATATTACAAAAACATCTTGGGGTTTTGTGTGTGTTGTTTTGGCTTTGTTTTTTCATGGATGGCTTCTTGTTCAAGCCTGGCTTTGGTTAGTGTACAGGCGATTTCAGAGGCTGGACCAATTTTTGTTTGGTTTTGGTTTTTTTTTTAATGTAACTTCTAGCTCCCTTAGTTGGTGTCTTGTCCAACCTTCCTCTGCTCAAGTTGGGCCAGGACTGTGTCTAGACACTTCTGAATATCTCCAAGAATGGAGACTCGACAACCTCCTCAGGCAACCAACCTTTGTCAGTGCTTGGTCACCCTCAAAGTAGAAGGTGTTTCCTGCTGTTCAGAGGGCTTCCCTTGTGTTTCAGTTTGTGCCCACTGCCTGTTCTGTCACTGGGCAACTCTGAAAAGAGCTTGGCTCTGTCTTCTTTGCATCCTCCCTTCATGTATTTATGTACATTGGTAAGATAGCTCCTCTCTCCAGGCTGAACAGGCCCGGCTTGAGAGACTGTCCTCATATGTGAGATACTCCAATCCCTTAATTGTTGTCACGGCCCTTGGCTGGACTCTTTCCAGTGTGTTCATGTCTCTCTTGTACGAAGAAGCACGGAACTGAACATGGTACTCCCAAGCGTGGCATTGCCAGTACTGAGTAGAGGGGAAGGCTCACTTCCTTCAGTCTCCTGGCAATACTTCATCTAATCATGCCTAGGATATTCCTTAGCCTTCCTTGCGCAAAGAGCATGCTCCTGGTTTGTGTTCTACTTGGCGTCCACCAGGACCCCGAAGTCCTTCTCTGCCAAGCTGTGGACCAGCTGGATGACTCCAGTATATATTGGTGTATGGGATTGTTCATCCCCAGGTACAGGACTTTGTACTTCTGCTGGTACATTTTGCAAAAGGAAAATAACTTTGTTTTGAGAACTTCAGAAAGCAATAGTGAACAGGACTGGATTATGTAAAAACAATCCAAAAATTGAACAACAAAGCTTATATTAGCTCTGAGGCTTTTTTTATGCTCCTCTATGGTTTGATTTTCAGTTTCTAAGAGTTAATTGCAACTACTAATAGCACATTACAGAGTGGAGAGAGTCCGTATTTGCAGTGTGGATGAGTCAGCCAGCTTAAAGCCAAATTCTAAAGGCAACAGTTTTGGTAACTACGTGTTCTGTTGTGTTTTGGGATTGACTTTAGGCAATAGAACACATGTTTTACCGAAGAAGTATGGTTGTGGCAGATTCTGTGACGCACATCACTCAGCATCTGCAGTATCAGGCTCTTCATTCTATTTCTGTAGCCAAGGTATGTAATCTCCATTCTGATAATTAATCTTCCTATCTAAGTTTAAAAAAAAAAAATCTTAAATTTTAAATAATTTTTCTTACCTTTGCAAAATCAGCACTGTAGCTCTATCATAATCAACAGTTATAAGCTTTCCAGTAGATTAGACTTTTGCCATAGAAACTGTACAGCATAGATGGTTATGCAGAAATATGCAATGTGTGGCATGCTTTGGAAATACATAAGGTACTGCTTTTGAGCATAAGTAACTTCGCTGAATTTGTGTCTTTCTGTCATCAAGAAAAGAGTAATTTCTGATAAGAAGTACAGTGAGCAACGCCTGGATGTGCTTTCTGCTTTGGTGTTGGCTGAGAACACCCTCAATGGGCCAAGTACAAAACAGAGGCGACTAATTGTTTCTCTTGCACTAAGTGTGGGAACACAGATGGTAAGTGCCCTGATTATTCCAGCCCTTTACTTGTTTGGTGTAGTATCTTACAAAGAATATAATCTTGTCTCTTTTCTATTTTCTTGTTTTTCCTTCATTTGCACAGAAAACTTTTAAAGATGAAGAACTCATTCCCCTTCAGTTAGTTCTGAAAAAACTAGACTTGATAAGTGAACTTACAGAGCGGTAAGCAGCTGCTTGGAATATATAGAAGGCAGTGCAGTATCACTGGGGGAACTGGATATTGACTTTGCAGATTGCAAAATCTGGTAGCTGCATGCAGGTGGTGATTTTTTGCATGTATTGTAGACCAGGGTTGGACAGAAAAAATTCCAGAGCTAAGCTTGAATCTTGGCTGGTCTTTGGGCAAATCATATTTTACATAAGTGCTGGCCAGTAAGTTTATCAGTTTCTCTGATTGTTTAGAAAATCTGCCACTTTCTTGGATGACTCAGCTTTACTTCAAGCTAGAGTCTTCCTCTTAACCCAAAACTCAAACAGAAGTTATTAGTAACTGCCAGTCTGTTTGGGAGATCTGACTGTTAATTCTCGTGACTCCATGCTTTCTTGCTGGTATAGTTTCAGTGGACACTCAAGTTACATGTTGGCCATCTGAAAGCCAAGTGAATATCTGGGTGCCATGTATGTTTTTATGGACAGAAAGACATATTTAGTGGAGGACTTGTGGGATAATTTCTTAGGATAAGTGATTACACAGGTTGTATGAGGAGAGGCCAGTTTCTCTTTTGACTTACAGGAGAAACTTAGAATGTGTGTTTGACCTCTAGGCTACTAATTGCTTGCAATGAGAAAATAGCTATTTAGAATTTTGTTGTAATGTGAGGTTTAGTCTTTCAGAGACTTGAGTAAATGTTTTTTCTAAAGCAGGTACCTTCTATTTGTAAATAGCCTAGTGGAAGACAAGAAATAAAAAGTTTTGTCCTTCAAAAGAAAGTTCTTTAATAGTCTGGAATATTAAAATAACCATGTAAAACATAAGCTTGGAAATCAGTTATTGTTAGTTTAAACACACTAAAGTGAATATCATTGTGTTAGAGGAATGGCTTCTTTCAATTCTGTGTCTAATAAGTAATCTTGTATTTTAGAGTTCGAGCTCAATGTGACTGTTGTTTCTTATACTGGCATCGAGCAGTCTTTCCAATCTATTTAGATGATGTCTATGAAAATGCAGTTGATTCTGCTAGACTGCATGTAAGTAATGAAGTTAGCAACTTAGTTTAGCAAGCCCCTGTAGAGGGAAAGATTCAGAGGAAAAGATAAAACTCAAGAAAGAAAAAGTAAAAACCAGGCAAGAGTTACTACAGAGACAGAAGTTTCTTTAGTTTGGAGGCTATAAAGGCAATCTTTGTTCTAAATCTAATTAAAGTATATCTGCTAGATTATTCTGAAAATCTGAGGTTGCTGCTGTTAATTATGGTTCTCTGTGCCTCTATCTCTTTGTTTCTCCATTCATTCTAATTTGAAATTAACACCTTTTGGTAGACTTAAACATTAAAAGCTTTTGTTCCACATTGAGTTTATGTATTTCTAAAGCATGTATCACTATATTCAGTGAGGCTGTGTAGCATAGTTATCTTGTAGCTTTTTTCCATCCTCCATCTCTCCTCCTGTCTTTGAAGTATCAAGTATTTGCTGCAGAAGTGAATCATGCTTTTGCATGCTGATCATGATAAAAAATAATCATCTCTCCCAGTATTGTGCATGCCATGGTCAATTACAGTACTAAAATGAATATAGGGCAAATAATTTCAGATTAAATAGCTAATAATTAGGACTTTCCAGTAAATGTATTGGCAGCAACTGAATGCTTCAGATGAGTACATTAAGGGACAGGAAACTTCAGTAGGGTTTATGAACTGTATTTCTAATAAAAGTGGAAAGACTAGCAATTTTTGTTAGCTTTAAACACTATTTGAGATGCTGTTGACATGTCTTTCAATCTCTTGGATAAGTCTAATAGTTTCTTTTTTCAGTATATGTTTAGTGCACTGCGGGACTGTGTACCTGCTATGATGCATGCAAGACACTTGGAATCTTATGAGGTGCTTCTGGAATGCTATGACAAAGAAATCATGGAAGTGCTTAATGAGGTAATTTGTTGTGAATGGAAATTAAAGGCAAAGGAGTATCTTATAGACCAGCATCTGTTGTACCAAACCTGATACAGTCTATCAAAATAGCACAGAGAGCTTTGAGAGTGTTGTGAAGTATTTTAATAAATAAGCATACACTGGTGATTTTGGTAATTTAAGACCTATTGTTAATGGTATCTGTGTTACTGGGAACATGAAAATACCACACTCTAAATTATGTGAATTGGCAAAACCTCAGTTACAGATTTGACTGTGCAGACAGAGGAGTGCTTTTTGTCAGATTAGCTTCTGCTTGTAGAAATGCCTAAAATAAGTGCTGCTGTTCCTGGTATGTATGCACACATGGTTTTTAGTAATGAAGGCTCTGTAAATGTAGGTGGCCACTTTAGTGAATCATTATCTGAACTTACAAAGGATGCTTGACAGAGAGAAAATATGAATTCAGGTTTCCTAAGTTCTATGTTTTAACCTTTGAACCACTCTTTTTGTTTGACTGGTTCAAAACCAAACATAACCTGTTCCACATATAATCAGGCCAAATTGCTTTATTGTAAGGCTTTTCTTAACTTAGGTCTTATCTAGATAGATAGCCCTAAGCCTAGTTCCCCTTAAAATGAGAAATGGGAGTACTTAAGTTTAAACTGTGTTAAAGTCATACGTGGAAGTTTTAATAATGTACAAAATAGTATTAGGTAGCTAAACCTTTACCTTTTCTAAGCCTTGTAGCTTTTTCTTGCTATTTTGTGTTAGAAAAAGAACACAGGAAATAAATATCCTTCTGATTTCCAAGCACTGATTCACTTTGAATTGTGTGGCCCTGCCAAATCAAAACTGTCTTCACTAATTTAACTAGTCTTTTAAATATCTCTGGAGAGAGATGTAAGTTTTGCTAAGTGTTGTAAGCAGACACTGAATGTGACCTTTTTTAACTTCCCTGAATAGCACTTGCTGGACAAATTATGTAAAGAGATAGAAAAAGACCTGCGCTTGTCAGTTCACACACACCTAAAGCTGGATGACAGAAATCCCTTCAGAGTTGGTATGAAAGATCTAGCTCACTTCTTCTTTCTGAACCCAATACGTTTTTTCAATCGATTCATAGACATAAAAGGTGAGGAGTTATACATTTTGTTGATTCCATTACTTTCATCTCTCTTACAATTTGCCTTAATACCTTTCTCTTATTTCCACACTTCCCTAAATAAATGGGTAGTATTATTTTTCTTCTTTCTATGTGTTTACAGCTTATGTAACCCACTATTTGGACAAGACCTTTTACAACTTAACAACTGTAGCTCTTCATGATTGGGCCACCTACAGTGAAATGAGAAACCTAGCAACTCAACGTTATGGTTTAAGTATGACTGAAGCACATCTTCCCAGCCAGACCCTGGAACAGGTACAGTGCCCATAGGATATAAGCGTTGCTTGTTGCATTACACTGTCACACTAGATAGCTTTTCAAAGGTCTCAGTTGTTGAAATGAAAGTACCCAGGGTTAAAAAAGTCTTTGGAAAAAGTGACCTTTATTTTCTGGTTGGCTTTTGGGGCAGGATCTTTATCTACCTTTGGAGATAATGCTGATATCAGTTAATTTCATGTTGGACTTGTATCATTGATTTTTTAACATAATATTTAATAAAATGAAATTTGATATACAAAAAGAGAATATTTCCTTGAAAATTCAGTATTGGCAATTTGGCAAGCAATAGACCTGGAATACAACTGTCACAAGTCTGGAATGGCCTTGAATGGTGGCTCTTTTCCCTGGTTTATTGCTTATTTCTCAGTGGGTTCTGTTAAGTGATCATCAAGAGAAACTGTTTCACGGGCTGGACATCAAGGACTGGGACATCTGTGTTTAGCCTTGTAGGACAGTGACTCCAAACCTCCTAGAAACTGCTGAATATGGTTACATATAAAGTTGTAAAACCAAGTTAATTGTGAAGGCATTCACTTTTAGAGGGTTGGTGGAAAAGAAATACAACTTGCATGTTTCTGAAGATGTTCTTTCAAGGTTTTTAGTATCTTGGATATTTTTGGCAGGTAGCTTCATTCCCTCATTTGGGTTAGCACATTGGTGAAAGCTCTTAGAAATACAGCCTTCTTTTTCTTAGTGTTCATGATAGATGTGTCATCCTAAGTTGAAAGAAGGTATAGAACTGAGAACTGTAGCTGCTGCTTGTTACAAAAGTACTGTGGATTAGTTTATCCTTCTGGCTTTGGCTTTCTGTTGGCAATATTTGGCAAAGAACTGAATCATTTAACAACGTTGGTTTCATAATGTTCTTTTTGGTATAAGCTTTTTACATCAAAACAAAGACACCTCACACTCCACTCCCCTCCAGCCTCTGCAAAATCTTGAAAATCCTTGGCACAACTAGAAATAGTGTGTATAGACTGATTAGCACCCTCTCTATGCACAGTGATACTAAAGGGACTCCTTCAAGTAAAACAATTGTAAAACTTATATTGTAAATACAAAAATTCAGTCCTCTATGCAGATTGGGTAAAGAAATATCAAAAAGTAGCTAGTTGCTTATGTGTCTGCAGAAATCTCTAAGGCAAGATTCCATTTTTCTGGAATTTGAGAACAGCCAAATCTCAATTTTAGTTTTTCTTTTGTTGTGGGTTGTTGGTTGGGTTTGCATGTTTGTTTGGTGTGGGTTTTGGTAATTGTTTGTTTTGTTTTGTGTTTGTTTTGTTTGGTGGTCATGGTTTGTTGGTGATTTTTTTTTTTTTTTTAGTTGAGACACATGGAATAAAAACTAGGCACAAGTGTGGATATTAAAATGTGAGCTGAGCTTGTTTTCTCTCTAAGCATTATCGTAACAGACACTGAGCAAATGTTGTTAAGAGATTCTTCAATTTGGGAAAACATTCCTTTCCAAACTGCTTTCAAGTAACTACAGAAATAGTATTTGTGCATCTTAGTGGTTAGGCATGGTAATAGTTCTTGAGAATTTTTTATCATAGTAATTCTCAATAGATAATATTGTTTCAGGGTCTGGATGTTTTGGAAATAATGAGAAATATCCATGTTTTTGTATCTCGCTACCTCTACAACCTGAATAATCAGGTAAGGCATATCCCATATTTTTCATTCTATTTGGCTCTGATTTGAAGGGTTGAGAAAAGCAGGGTACATACTGAACATAGCAGAGTACAAGCTGAACATACATAATAACAAGCTGTAAAACAGCTGTTGCTGCTCTAGAAAAACATCTCTGGGGATCCTGTATATATGTTCTCTAAGCATATTTTGAGTTTGATGTGGCAGTAGTATCACTCTGTGGAACTTGATGATCTTAGAGGTCTTTTCCAACCTAGATAATTCTGTGATTAAATATTGAAATATTCCAGTGAAGCTGAGAAGAGGCAGCAAGGGTAACTGGCTGCTATATAAGGACATGCTAAGTATGTTATTTTTCAGCCTTAAAAAAAGCATATCTGAAAATGGATCATTAGAGAGATGACGTAGTGAATCATATGGAGAACATGTACAGGGAACAACCTTTTGTGGTATCTCACAATGTGAGAATGAAGAGTCTGCTGGGAAAATTAGTGGCTTCCTTAAAGTAAACAATGTACTACTTCTCATAGCACATAATTCAGTAGTGGAACTCATTGTCATGGTACGCAGTGGGGACAAAAGTACAAACAGGTTCCAAATGAAAATAGACCAGTAAATGCTGGATATAGTCTCAATAACTCAGAGTTTGGGTGCAACATCTGCCTTGGAATTATTGCATCACCACTTTGCAGAAATTGGAAGAACCCAGCATGAAGTTTATTGTACACATGCTGTATTTTCTTGGTTCGTTTGCTCATCAACAGTTATTAGCTGCTCTCAGAAATAGGATATGGGCTATCTAGGCTAATAATTTACCACACAATCCCTTTTGGGTAAATAACCATTTCCCTCCCTGCCTCCCAGATCTTCATTGAAAGAACAAGTAATAACAAACACTTGAACACTATCAATATCCGACATATTGCAAATTCGATTCGAACTCATGGAACAGGAATCATGAACACAACAGTGAGTATCTTTTGCACCGTTGCTGGATTAGTTTTTTTTCTCCTAATGATTTATTTGGTTGTGCAGTTTTTATAATGCCATAATAATGTTCTGTGTGTATTAATAAATTAGTTTTTGGACATGACTCAAATCAATACGTCTCTCTTTGGAATTATTACACTTCCAGGTGTTGCACAAAAGCTAATGAAGAGATCTAAAAGCACATCACAAAAGATACAGGTGTTCTGAATTTCAATAAAGATAAGTTAAGGCAGCATAGTAAAATATTTTGTTTTCTAAGCTGCCTGCATAAATCGGCATTCTCTAAGTGTCTCTTTAGTGTCACTTAGATACTTTTGCTGCAGTTAAAACAAATCTTGAAGAAATGACAATGTTAGTTTTTTTTAAGTTGCTCTTATGCATTATGCTTAAGAAACATCAGCTTTTCAATTTGCATCTCTTGATCATTTTTTGGACGACTGACTTCTGACTGCAGTGCTTTTAATGATGTCTGTAATGTAGCTCGTAATTTTAACCAACTGAAGGCATTTACTTCTTTGCAGTGTAGGTAAGGGCACTTCCTGTGGCATGCCTACTATAGCAGCAATTTTTCATTGTGGTTCTCAAGTTTGGTTAGTGTCAAAGCTGCTCTCAAATGATAACTAAGTGTGGACGTTATTAGAAAAGTAAGATTTTTGTGATTTCTTGCACAATTGGAAAGAGCTTCCTTTGCAGTATTCTGTGACTGGGGACTTTAGTTACTAAAATACTGTTACTCATATTATTTCCTGGTGATGCGTATTTATTCACTTCTAATTGTGGGTGAAGTTATTTGTGCAGACATGGGAAGTAATAGCGTAGGGTGGAAGTGTGCTTCTGCCGTATGGGAAAGTGTTTTAGAAAACTGAGGAAGTGAAAAGATGTGTTGAGGTTATGCTAATTCCAAAATTTGACTAAGGAAGTTGTGCTCATCTTCCTTTTTCAACTTGAAATGTTTCTATCCTTCAAAAGGGATAGCTGCAGGATACTCCAGGCACAAACTGATGGCTGCATAGGTCAAGTCATCGAACTGAAATAGCTAATTTGTCCCTCGGTCCCTCTGCCCTTTGTGGAAGAGTGTAAGCCTTCCAGGAGAGGGATTTTCTTTATTCTTTTAAATCAGTGGGAAACAAACAAAAGGTTGAAAATAACAAATTGAAGTAAACTTAGTAGATGATGCCATATAGATACAAATTACTGAGGCATTTACTGAAAATGGGTTGCTAGATAGCTTGTTACTTTGCTAACTTTCTTGATTTTACTCTTTTATCCTTTTTTGCTTCTAGGTAAACTTCACTTACCAATTTTTGAGGAAGAAGTTTTATATTTTCAGCCAGTTTATGTATGATGAGCATATCAAATCTAGACTTATCAAAGATATCAGATTTTTCAGGGAAGTCAAGGATCAGAATGATCATAAGGTATAGTAGTCTTTGAAGGATGGAGAGTAACTTGCCTAAAAGAAGTGCTACTTTCATGTTACTGAAGGTGCAGCGAACTAACATTCCTATTATTTAAATGTGTATCTCCAGACAAAGGGACAGCTGTTGTCCTAGCTAAATGTAGTGTTACAGATGTCTGTATTCAGGATGGGTTTGTTTCATTATGGCTGCTATGTAAATATTAGGTCGACTAAAATAACTTTCTCAGTGACGAAAAAATGATGATTTGACGGAGTCATAATCTATTGGAGGTTCCAAGCTTCTGTTCCAAGTGATGCTTTACAGTTTTGAATAAGATTATTCAAATTTGAATTCAGAATGATGTGAACATGTAGCACTTACTCTAGCATGTCGGGATTTGGGGACTAGGGTATGATTTTCCATGCTGGAAAGTGGATTTCTCAAAAATGTGAGGAACAATGTATTTAGTAAAACAGACTGCCAGCTTCTTTATTTATTAAGTGCTTATTTATTGTAGAAATACTTTTTTTCACAGTAGCACTATCATTTCAATTCTAAGCTTGCAGAGGTGACTTAACCAAATTACTTTTTTGAACTAATGTAGACAGGCAGATATGTAATCTATGAAAAAAACCCCAAACCTGTAAATGGGAGGTGGGAATACACTGCAAATAGAATTGTGTTGTTACAGTGCAAAAAATAATTTAAGGATAGATAATCATTCTTACAGATTATTCTGAAATATTTTTCTAGTATCCCTTTGAAAGAGCAGATAAATTCAACCGTGGCATCAGAAAACTTGGAATAACCCCGGATGGCCAGAGCTATCTTGACCAGTTCAGACAACTCATAAGTCAAATTGGTATGAAATGCTATCTTAAGACAATGTTACAAATGTTATTAAATAGAAGAGATCTTAATTGTCTAGTAAATGAACTTACAGACGAGGCCAAAACTAGATTTAACTCCAGTCAGATGAAAAATACTTGTACCCTATGTGAAATAAATACTCTCATATAATAACACAGAAATGGCCATTGCATGTCTTAATCTAAAATATAGCTGCAGTCTCCATAGGTGCCTGTTCCCTTTTAAGTTCTTTTCTTTGTTAGGGAACTGACTTTTTTACAGATTGAATGTATTTCCAAGTTTAAAAAAAAAAAAAAAAAATGTACTCAAGTGCATATATTTTAAGTTCATATATTGCCCATTTCCAGCTGAAGTGACTTTGAGTGATGCATGACATTACAATGGTATTTTCAGTCACTGACGCTGTAGGACTGATCTGAACCTGCAAGTGTTTAATGTGCCCAGTGGAAAGGGAGAATTTATACTATTTGGCCCTTATGCTATCACCAAAGTGAACACAATGTTGCTAGATGATGCTTTTGTGGTTTTAGTTCTCTATGTAGAGTTCGGTACTGGGGTTCAGTGTGATTTTTTTTTTTTTTTTTAACTTGGAAGGGATTAAATTTCAGAACAGTTTCTTTGCCAGAACTATATGGCAACTTTGTTTTACATTTCAGAGCTTAATAGGAGTTAGGAGGAGTACATGTGTACTTAAGTAATTATAACTTACTTGTCTTTTCTTCTTTTTAAAGGCAACGCTATGGGTTATGTACGAATGATAAGATCTGGTGGACTTCACTGCTGTAGTAGTGCAATTAGGTACTTCCACCAATATTTCATTTTTCCTTTTGCTCTTTTCCATTCCTTTCCTCCCTGTTCATGCTGATATTCCCTGGGTCCTTAGTGATCCCCTGTAAATTTTGAAAAGGTTGTTAAGCATTGGAACAGGCTGCCCAGGGAAGTAGTGGAATTGCTGTCCCTGGAGATGATCAACAAATGTGTAGATGTGGCCTTTAGTGGCATGGTTTATTGAGCATGGTGGTGATAGGTTGATGGTTGGACTTCATGATCTTGGAGGTCTTTTGCAACCATAATGCTTCTATGATTTTTATGCCTTCGCTGAATTACCAAAAACAGTATTGGAATTCAGAATTGTACAATTACTGCTATAAACCCCTAAAAATTAAACCAAGTCTAAGGAAAAATGCTACAAAAGAGTAAGTAGAATGTACGTGTAAATTGTTGGTGTTTTAATTATGTCAGTAATTCCTGATGTTAATCACTTTGAGGGTGTGTTAAGGAAAAAGCTCAAGACTTGAGGAACATGGGGGAAAAAAATTTTTGCTTTTTTCTGTGGATTGTGTTTCTATAAAGGGCATAAACCGTACTGACTTAAATACAAATAAATAGTTGGTTTTCTTGCAAAAAAATAGTAAACTTAACAGTTATCAAGGGCAGCAAGTGGTAGGGAGAGGGAAGGCTATCCTGGTAAAAGAAGTAGTACAAATAATGTTTGTGTATTTAGAAGAGAACTTAATAATTCCTGGATGAGAATGGTATGGCAGATGTGATATAGCTTCAGTTAAGTAGTTTGAGCCCAGAAGACTTAAGTAAATTAAAGGTAGATTAAATTATGGTAGATGCTTCAGTGCACATAGACAGTTGAGCATAATCCTAACAAACAGTAAGTTTTCAGGTTTGTTCCTGACCTGGAAGATATTGTTAACTTTGAAGAGCTGGTGAAAGAAGAAGGACTCTCAGAAGAAACACAAAAAGCAGCAAGGTACACTGACATTATGCTTTTGAGGTCTGAGATAGGGAGGGAATAAGAACTGTAATTTTTAAGTTATAAATGGAGCTATTAATTGTGTGCATGCACGTGTGTGTTAAAAGTTCAACTGACTTCATGCACAAGTACTTTCTCTTCTTCAAGTCAGAGAAAATAGAAGCAGTGATCATTAAAAATGGAAAGTTTCATTTTTACCAATGGACTGTCGCAACCTGGTTTCTTGATAAGGTGCTGATGGTTTAAAGGCTAACAGGCTTTCCTCACTACGTTTAGAATGTTCAGGGCCTTAGGTAAAAAAGATACAATTATTCTATTCATAAACGTTTCTTCAGAACATCAAATCAAGAAACATGATTCAAGGTGGCTGTAGAGATGGGGTGTAATCTTGGACAGTCTGATCTGAATACTGGATTATGGAGTAATCACATAGATAATAACATAATTCACAAAGAGTGAAGAGGGGGGTTGTTATCTGAAGGGGGTAAGCAAAGAAACTTGTAGCAGAAACCTGGTAACATGTTATTTATCCTTTGCAGGCAGTTGGACTCTGTCCTTAGCGACCTGACGCGTAACTTTGCAGAAGGAACAGAGTACTTCAAAATGCTTGTGGATGTGTTTGCTCCTGAATTCCGCAGTCCAAAGAACATGCATTTGCGGAACTTCTATATCATTGTTCCCCCACTGGTTAGTATTTGCACTGGGTGTAACAGGACTTTATTAATTAAAAGTATCAGATCAGATTTGTGGTTAAATGTTTTGTATTAGGCTGTTGACTAGCATATTTTGCTTTCTTCTCTGATTAAATGGGATTGTTGAGTGTAGCTTTGTTGATAGTTGTCCAAAGCCGTGTTTGTTTACATTGATTCATGTACTAGCACCCAAAAGGTAACTTGTAAAAGCTACTACTCCTATTTGAATCAAATTTGGAGAAGCCAAGATGAAAAGGAGGAATTTGAACAGCAAGGATGAAGGGAGTTTGAAACTATGTTTTTCAGCTGTCTTATGTGTGTGCTCTTTCCTCATCATATTAGGTGTCTTTAGGCGCTTTTAACATCATGCTCTAATGCAGCAAAATTGGGGCCCTCTCTATTTGAAGTGGACCTGCTTTTGCTATTAAGCTTTGTTTAGAAAGATTCCAACTGAATTGAGGTGATGCACGCTTGAGTGCAGCATTCTGGACATTTGGAAGCAGTTCAGTTTGAAGGCCGAAATGATCTAAATGGGTTCATGTGTAACATCCCATTTTAGAAAATAATTTTGGAATGTCAATGAGCCGCAAAGGGGATGGGTACATCATGGTGATAGAAGTGAGGGGAAGTAAAAGCACATGACAAATACTTTTGTTCTTTGTCCTTCCCATTTGTGGAGTTTTTTTTCTGATACAGTTTCAGAAATATACTGCCTGTTTTAGTTTTTAAAAAAGCATTTCAGTGTGGTTAAATTTGTCAACTTCTTGAAAACCTATAAGTTTCAATGTAAACACATTTCCGTGTCTCAAGACTTATTACATACAAATACGTACCCATTGCTCAATATTACTACCTGAAGCTATTGTTCCAACATCATCTTAAATGTAAGACTATTGAAATATTTTTACTGTTCTATAAATGAAGTGAAATAACATACTGTAGCTTTAAAACACTAAAGTCTTTTAAGGTTTACAGGAGACTGGGCTCTTTTATTTATCTTTTACTCATGTACATGTTTACCTCTAGTAATCAGCAAGAGAATGCAAAGTAATAGTCTGACAAGAACAGTGAAGATGATGTACCTTGCTTTTTTTACTTATGCATATGCAAATATTTTCCAAAGCTTAACTTACTTTTTTCCCCCTAAATAAAAATCTAGAAAGGGACAAGATTTCATAAAATGTCTAATGATGGGAGACATGATTAGCATACTTTTGCTAATGGAGTTACATACTGTTACTTATGAATATATTTGAATACTTTTTAAAATTTGTGAGTCTCTTTTGATTCCAAGACAGCTTTTCACTCTTTCAGACCCTGAATTTCGTAGAGCATTCAATCAGTTGCAAGGAGAAATTGAATAAGAAGAACAAAAGCGGAGCAGCTTTCACTGATGATGGGTTCGCGATGGGTAAGTTTCAGCACGCTGGCTAGCCTTTGGTAAGCCAACATAGTGGATATTTGGAAGAAAAGTTTTGTTTCTGTTTTGTGTGTTCCCATAATTAAAAATTACATAATTTAAATTGGAGTTGTCTTGGCTTCAGCACAATGTATTTGAGGGCTATTGTTGTGTTCAGAGACTCCTTAAGCATGGAATAGCTGAGTATGGGAGCAGACAGTTTTGTCATGTGTTGGTGCTCCCCGGTTTCTCTCAAAGCTTGCAGACCTCAGCAGATGAGAAGATATGTAAATCTTTGGATAAGTATGGTTTTCAAAAATTAACATTTATTGTCATTTTTTTTTCTGTTACATGATTGAAATTTATCCTTTATTATGATTTTTTTTCCTGTTAGACTTAATTGTAAATTAATTGCAAGTTGAATTTTTTATTTATGTGGGAATTAACAACTTAGGCTGATCCATTAAAGACATCCACAAAATGTTTGAATGTTGACTTTGGTACATGGTTTGTTAATGACTATAGGTGTGGCTTACATTCTGAAGCTTTTGGATCAGTACCAGGAGTTTGATTCTCTGCACTGGTTCCAGTCTGTCAGAGAGAAGTATGTGAAGGAAATAAGGGCAGTAGCTAAGCAACAGAACGTGCAGTCCACTAATCAAGATGAAAAACTACTGCAAACTATGAACCTTACCCACAAGAGACTGGAAGTTTGTTTACAGGTATGGCATGGGTCTAGTTTTCTGTTCTGTATCAAGTTCTGCACTTATCCATCACAATTCAGGCACTTACTTCTGATGGAGCTTATGAGGAGCAAAATCCATAGAGACATAGAGCATTGTCTACAGCATCACTGCGTAAGGAGGATAAAGACTTAAGGTGTATGATCCAAAGGGGATGTCATAAGTGTTTGTAATATTTGAGTGAGGCAGAAACTTGACCTGGTTAATTGGAAGTCTTTGCCCCATGGAGTTTGAAATCTAATGCAACTAAAACCTAAATGCTTAAATAGGAGAGAATAACTCTTTGGTTACATTTCTTATAATAAAGATTTTTGCATAACACTTTGAACCCCCAGGGTTGCTTGGGTGTTAATTCTGAGTTGGTATGTTAAATGATTCACCAGCTGTCAAACAGAGGAAAGATGCATGTGAATTTTGCAGTATAGCATGCTGTTCAGGTTTCATTGGTGGTGTTAAATGTGCAGTCTTTCCCCTCCACCTGTTGATTTAAGGAGGCTATGGGGCGGATCTGTAGTTGGCTATTTATAAACAGTCTGTGATTACATTCTGTAGAAGTACATCTGTTGTTGAAATAGACAAAGCCCTGTATGTCCTCCCATAAGTGTGCATTGTGTTTGGTTCTCTGCTGTTAAAAATGCCCCCCACATCACTGACCCTTGTTCAGAAACTGATCAAGCTTGTGGCCATTTAAATTATTGGCTTGGATGATCTTCCATAGGCAAGTTGCTCCAAATTCTCGTTGCTACTACAAAGCTCATTTTCAGCCTTGGTGGATTAGTGGCAGATTTATTGTACTGATGCTGCTTTGCTGTTTTGGCTGGCATTTATGTTGTAAAATTCATGTGAACAAGGTAGGAATGGAGGAGGATTTTAAAAAACATTTAAATGATTTAGAAACTGAAATCTACTTGCCTTACATGCTTCTGAAAATTCTCACATCTGTCTACAAATCAGTTCTTGTGATACACTAACACTCCACTTACTCTATCTTTTCCTTTAGGAATTTGAACTCCTTTATTTCTCGCTCAGTAGTGCAAGAATTTTTTTCAGAGCAGATAAAACTGCAGCAGAAGAAAACCAGGAAAAGAAAGAAAAAGAAGGTGAGTGAATACTGGATGTAGAACACTTGAGAGTGTGTGCCTTACTCTAGGTTAGGTGCTTTTTTTTTTTCCTTCTCCATAGCTGTTTTCTTACTAGTGGATTGATTCAGTATTCCAGAGAGAGTTTTTCAAGGATGAGGAGTTAAGAACAGCTCAGAGAAGAGCCCTTCTCTGGAATGGATTCATTTCAAGCTGGGCTTCAGGGGGGAGGGGGTGTGCAAAACCCAGCAAAAAACACCACCACAAAAAAAACCCCAATGAACCAAAAAAGTTCTGGGACACGGAGAATTGCATACTTAAAATAATAATAATAATAAATTTAGTAACTTCAGTATCATACTTGCCCTCAATTACCAATCTTGACAGTGAGGGTCTTTTCTACACAGCTTTTTTTAACTGGTGTGAAATAAACTGGTGTTTTTCACTTGCTTACCAGCTGTTTTTCAACTTACATAGGCAGATAATGCACATGCTGCAAGTGAACAGGTGACTTTCAGATACTATATGTTTTGATCTACCATTGAATTATATTCAAGGGCGAGATCTTAATTTGTGATATGGTCTCTTGATTAGGTAGTGGGTATTTTGTGTTTTATATCAGTGTTTATATTTTGGCTGTCATGAATTGTGGAAGATTCTCTTGGGCATGGGAAAATTCTTCTCAAAGAAATGAGAATGGTCCCAAGAACTAAGATACAGAGGTGCAGTTCAGTCACAAGTTACTTAAAAACTCAGGGAGCAGTATATTAAAAATTGAATTGGTAATTAATTTTACACTGTAGTTCTGACTAAGGCACAGGTTATCTGTGGGATTAGTCACTGAAACCAAAGCTCAGTTTTCTTCTGCATGAGGAAAATAGTTTCCAGAGAAAGTAGTATTTTAGCATGAACTTATTTTTGATCTTGTTCACTGAAGTTGCTCAAATAACTCTTCAAACATTGTGCTAAGAACAGACATATTGCACTGGCTTATTTAGGGTAGTGTTCTGTGGAACATTAGTTAATTATATTTTAGGTTAAATAATCACTGTTATGATACATGTTTGGTTTCCTGAAAAGTGTGGATTTTGTGCTGAGAAAAGCTCGAAACACATATCAGGGAGAAAGTTGTGAACATGGTAGCATCTTTACCTTCTACTGTAATATTTGGACTTGGACTCTGCAAAATGTTTAAGAAGTATATGTATGTAATCTTTACACAAGTTCTACTTTCACCCTAAATAGATTTTTTTCATAGGGCTAAGGCCCTTTGTGTTGCTAGGTCAGTGTGCATGTGCTGACTCAGTATGCTGTATTAAGTGTGTTATGACATCAGCACAATATATATTCTAAGACTTTTTTTTACTGTCTTGAATGAAACATTAAATGTGATCCATGTCTTTTATTTTTGTAGAAGAATCTGTTAAAGCAAGCAATGGAGATCTTCCCAACTCTATGCCTGCAGATCCTGTTGTGAAATGATGTGGCTGGTATGGGTGATGATTACTTTCTCAAGTAACTCATGTTCTTGTCATTATCAGTAACACTCTGTAGGGGTAAAAGCTCTAGATTTGATTTACTTGCTCTGTTAAACTCAAGAGAAAATGTACAGTAGTATACTAGGATCCAGTGAGACTAGGTCTGTGTTTGTCTATATATTCTGTTAGAAACTCCTATTTTTCAGGAGTTTACATTATTTACAGTACTTTCTTTAGACTGAATATAATTATAGAAAATGTTGACCTTGGAGGTAGTATTTTAAAGTACAGATATGCAGACAAAAAACTCTTACTAATTTTCAGATGCATTCTTGCATCTCTAACATAGCATTTAAAAAAATAAAAAAAGATGACTCATAGGCCAGTGGTCTAAGATTCAAACTGGTGCATCTCTTCAACCAGGAAAAAACCCAAACAGTTGAATCAAGATATTGTGTGTATCTGTTGTCCAAAAGCTAGCTAAGACTTGTTTTTCTACAGTCCTGTTGTGTTTAATGCAGTCACAGATTACACTGTAGGTGTACCAGCTATGTTGTGAATGTATGGAAATCCTTATTAATGTTTTATTCCACAAACCCTTATCATTTGAGACAGCATTTGCTCTGTGGAAGCTTAGGATCTTGTCAGGCATTTATTTTTCCCTGCTATTTTTTTCCCCCATTTCAGAGAACAGGAAACCAGAAAAGTTAAAGATAATAAATTACTTCTCATTTCATACCGAAGGTCTGCCTTGCATCCACAGAAGTAAGGAAATTCAGAGCCAAGACAGAACCACAATGAGCTCTTCCTTTAATGACCAGGCACTGTGTGATGAGTGTCTGTAACTATGAAGTGATCTTACAGTTCATGAATATGTTGTGCCTAATTGCAAGTTTCAGCCTCAGTTCTCTATTTCCTAACCTTTGTAGGTCTGTTGTATTGTCTCTGTTGTTCATACAGTCTTACATGCCTGATTATTAACTATTATTGCACTGCAGGCTTCAGAAGCTGCTGAACACTGTGAGAACTCTCTATAAATATAACACCTATTAATGCCTGCAAGTAGAGGTTCTAGAATTGTGCAAGCGTTACTCAGATTCCTAACTTAAGTAGCTAGACGTAGCTTAAAAGTAAACACCACCTTTAATGAAAGACATAGTTGTGTTTTAATCTCCCAGAACATAAAACACTTCTAGGTCTTACTAACTAGAATAAACTACTCCAGTCAGTCCAAGTGAGTAGTACTTTTTGGGGTTGTTTTTGGCACTTTTAACTATATTTTTAGACCATACTTGCCAGCTTCTTTCATCTCTTCCAATTACAAAAGAGTAATGTTTTAACGATTTGAGTTATTGCATACACCCTTGGGTCACTGGTTAAGACAATTCCTGGTGTACTTCTGATTTGCCATTTTCTGCCAGTCCCTTCAACATTCAGAAAGCTAGGACAAATACCCTGTTGCAACTGGAAAGACCAGACTGATAGAAAAGTCTGTTTGTTCTGAGAACATAATACAGAAGCTTAATGGACTGTTTAAATCAGCTGGGCTCACTAGTTTTTATTTTTAATTCATTATAACTAGAGAGACTGCCCTAGAGAATGCTGCACACTTGATTTCTATTTTTTTAATTTTGATTTTTCTGTAATTTGTCTATGCTTGCTTTTTTTGACCAAATTGTGCCCACACTGATCACTCAGTAGCACTACTGGGATCAGTATTCTTTTTGCTGCTGTTCATTTCCATACTGTAGTTAACTGCAGTGTTATCTATTTCCATACTCCTATCTCATCTGATATCATGTAAGTTCTTGGCTTGGAGTGGCCAAGCATTACATTTACTTCTTCAACAACTGCAGTATCACATATAAAGTGTAAAGATATTAAAATCAGCATGTATATTTTCACCTATTTTTTGTAAAGACACTATCTTAGATAGGTAGTAATTTGCAGTTGAACATAAATTGAACTGTCCATTTTCTTAATGTGTGGTGGTTAGTAGTCACATGGTTCTGGGGATGGAAATTCTGCAGGAAAAATATAAGCCTATTTTTGTAGAACCCTGTTTAATCTGGGAGACCTGAATGTATACTACATGTGGCAAAAATATATACATACACACAAACATGTACAGTGATAATAGAGCTATTCTTGCTAATATGGGATTGTAGTTTATATTTCCTTTTATTTTTATTTTGCCATGTAGCAGCATATACATGCAGAAAGCTTTTCTCATCTGAAGTGCAAGGTGGGTCCTGGATTTGGATGTCACACCCCTCTCTGTGTCAGTGAGAGTTGCATTCAGTCTTTTTTCACCCCACAAGGATCTGGAAGAGGTGCAAAATGCTTGCTATGGTGCTACTACTGTTTTCATTGCTTTTGCCCTCTGTGGACCCTAAGTGGTTGTCTGGAGATGAGACAGTAGAACTAAAACAAAAAAATCCCCCAAACTAAACCAAATGTGCTCACTCAGAATTCCCAGAGGTGATAAGAGGAAAGTAAGGATGATGAGTTTTGTTGCAGGAACATAAGAGACGTCTAGGGTTTGGATTTGTTTTTCCTTCAAGATGGGTTACAGGCTGAAGGTCAGTCTCTCTCCCTGAGAAGGCAGCTGCCACCACTGACCTCTTGTGCTTAGTCTTGACACGAGGCTGTTGCATGTACAAGTGGTAGCACCCGCTCTTTCCAGAGGTCTTACAGGCTGCCTCTGAAAGGGTGCTGTGCCCTTTCGTGCCAGAAGCCACAGGGCTGCCTCACCCTTCCTCCTTGCAGCACTGTGGTTGCAGGGAGCGGAGCACAGCTGCTGCCCAGCTCAGTTGTTTGTATTGACTGGTGACAAGTAATGGTCCTAGCAGCATGCAACTGGTCTGTGTTTCACTGGGAAGTGGACTGCTGGTGCAGAAGGATTGATTCTGGAGCTCCTAATGTGATCTGCAATCAGAAGTAAATTTGAGTTTTCATCTGATGTTCATCAACAACAGCTGTTTTCAGCTTCTCAGGTACAAAGGACCAAATGTAACACTTAATGTTTCTGAACTCATTGTACAAAAGGGTATTTTGTTGCCTCAGTCTCTTTGGTTTGAGAGTAGAGAACATTATGTACATAAAACTGTATTAATAAATGCAATTTTGAGAACCTCATTTTTAGTGTCTTCAGTAACAACAATTCAGCAGGTGTTAATTTTTTTAATAAGACAGCTTCAACTTTTATTTATGAAGAAGTTTGTGTAACTTACTAACACTTTTCTTCCATGGTTCTTTTAAACATTCAACAACCAGCTAAATTGAATTTATTCCATGTCAAACATTTGCAAACTGGGATCTTTCAGATGCTGTAGCACAGATTCTGCTTACAGATAATCTGGTTTCCTAGTAAGTGATTGAGAAGACTTAAATTGTTGGAGGAATTTCAGCCATTTGTTCCAGTTACCTTATGCTTAATAGAAACCATGCCACAGATTAGACACCCCACCTGCCTAATAACTACTGTTTATTTTTGTTTGATCTTGCAAAGTACAATTTCTCATGTTTTAAAACTGTAGGGGAAAAAAAATCTAAACTTATTGCCAAATCTATGTGGTGTCTTAATTTCAGGAAGGTGCTATGAGACTAGTCACTACATTGTAGACTTTATAATCTAGCATTTTATTGCTCAGTTTCGTAAAACCAAGGACTGCTGGTAGATTTAGCTGCTGCAGGTCACCATAATGTTAAAAATACAAAGAATTCTTATTATAAAAGTACCTCTGTCCTACAGTTATCTCTGGCAACTTAAACCTAACCATAGAAAAACTGCACACAACATGCCACATTTGTTGACTACTTCAGATGTTTGCATGTCAGTGGTATTTAGAGTAACAAATCAAGGAGGTACATTATGTCCATTCATTAATTACAGAATATGTGAGTGTGGTCCCTGTGAAGGTAAGAGTAGGCACTTAGATTTGTTTTCTAAGCTTATTCCAGATGCAATATAAAAATAGATTATATTAATAGGAAAATTTAATGTTTAGCAAATTTTGTAAATAGGCTAGCACAAAAGATAAATCTTGTTACACTTAAACTAGACTAAAAATAACTTCATCTGAAAATAACTAGTGCATTTTTAACCTTCATTCAGATGTACATAATCATGCAAACTATGAAAACTGACTATGGTAAGAAATTTGAGGCCTGTATTTGTTAAAGGAGCTGACAGCTTACAGCTTGCACTAGTTTCAGTGGACTTGAAGGCTGCTTGCCATGTAAATCTGAAAGAAATGACATGAACCCTTTGTGGCTGACAGCTGTGCTCTCAGAACTACTTCTAAAGCAAAGGGCTAACCCTGAAACATTCCCAGAGATTGTCAGCTTCCCAGATGTGCCTGTGCACTACACATTCACAAATGCCAAAAGCCTCCGAGGCCAAGTCCCACTGTTGTTCTGTTGTAAATCCCGAGGCAATGCCACTGCCAAGACACCCCTGCTCTCCAGCAGGGACAGAGAAGCTGGTCTCTGTTTGCAGAGACTGAAAACGAGAGACTCCTGCAAAGAGACTCCCTGCTGTTGCTGTTCCTGCTCCTGCACAGGCCACAGGAAAGGACAAGAGTGTTTATGCTTCTGACTCCTCCCCCTCTTCGTGTATGGTTCCATCCTCTTCTGCCTGATCATTCAAAAGCATGAACTTTCCATCATTTGTTAATGGCACAGACTTCATTAGCTGAGCTAATGCTTCTGGGTCCTGCAGAAAAACAAGAGAGTTCAGCAGGCTACAGCAGTCTTTGAGGAGCAGATGGTTTACCCAGTACTTCTGGTTAAGGTTCTGCAACATTATTGGTTTAATGGGTTTTTAGGACAAAGGTCTAAAGGTTTGAAACAATCCCTTTAGATTTACTAGAACCACCCCCTGGGTATATAAGAGAAAAATAAGTCATTCATTCTGAGCCTTTATTTTGCCGTTCTTACCTGGCATTAATAAATTACTGAAAAACAAGAGGAAAACACTCTAAAGTCTTTGCTATACCTGTGACTAAGCTCATCTTGCCAACCTAGTCTGAAATCTAAGTAGTAAATATATATAGAAATTATTAATGTGTTAGTGTCATTTCTTTAAAAGATAAACTTTATCTACAAGGGGCTAGATAACTTTGCTATTCAGTTTAAGTGGTAAAAACAGTTTTTCATCCCTAAGGGAAGAAGGAATAGAAGTTTGTAAAAGTGAAACAGCAACATGTGTGATTTACACTTCATCTCAAAGAGTGAGTTTGGGTTCTTTGCTCACAGCTCCCCTTTGAACTGAAATGGATTTATCATGTCAAGTCTTAAATGAGGCTACTGAAAAGTCAAACTGAGTTTATTTTTGCATGAACTAGCCAAGGGCTGTGTTAAATAATGTCTACAAAACTTTCTCAGTAGGAGGAGGAGCAGTTCTTTTTTCTTACACACACCAGAGACACCGGGATGGTGCAACCAAAGGCAGAACATGACACATCACAACACAGACACAGGGAATGAAACAAACTTACCTTCCGTGCCTCAATGATTTCTTTTCCCAAACTAATGGCATAGCAAATCTAGAAAAAGAAATACATGTAAAGTTGAGATTTGGTTTGCTTTTTGGGTTGGTTGTTCTGGTTTGGTTTTTTTGTTCCTTAGTTGGGACTAGAACATAGGAATGGCAGTGCAAATTTAGTCTTAAATACAAATTTAGAAGTAGAGGTGGAATACCAATTCACTATGCTAACAACATAAAAACTATCTTGAGTTCTGCTTCAAAGCTTCCTTAGGCTGGTACATCTTTGTATTCAATGAACTATTCCCAAACCTGGGGCATCTCTTCCAGTGTGCATGTGTTACTGTTTTTTAAGACAATAATTCTCCAGCACATTCCTTATTTCTAATAGTCTGTTATTATCATATGCTGCAAGCACCCAGTGGTGTTAAGACAGTATGGCTCTCTTGTCTTTGAAAGCTTTACAGATGTATGTCTCCATACAGCGGACATTCACTGTTAGTGCTGGTGCTCAACACATGCTTTCCCCTATCTCTTAACGTTGGTATTAGTGATCACATTCTTTCCTCCTTGTAGTACATGCTGCTGCACTCTCTATAAATCCTTCTGACATAAGCCATCAAAGACTTTCATATTAAGGCATGTTCTCTCAGCAAGAAACTGAGCTCTTCTTGCTTCTGTTGATCTGTTTCCCAGATGTGTAAGCCAAGAAGCCTAAGACCTTTTTTCTACAGAAAAGATTCTATTAAATATTATGCAAACCTTTTCCCCTTCTGTGTTGCTCTCAAAAACATAGGCGCTCATGGATTCTTCTCCCAGAGTCTCAGTTAGACGGACAACAAAGCCAATCAGTCGTCTGTTATCCTGATGAGCAGCAAACTGTGTCACAGTGGCAAGTTCAAACTGGAAAAATACAATACAGAATTCTTTTTTTTTACCAGCATTTGGTTAGCTTGGTCAAGAACTCAAGTTCATGTGACTGAGTATTCAAAGCTGTAGGAGAAAACCAAATTCCAAACAAAAGTTACTTACACTAGTTCGTGTAACTTGGGTTTGAGGATCTATTAACCTGCAATTATGTACAGGGGAAAGAAAAAGTACATGATTTTAGAACGATTCATAGAAATTTCAAGGTGCTTTATAACAGTAAGGCAATTCCTATGGCAATTTTGTAGACAAGGAAACATATGTATAGAATCAAATACTTCACCTATGATTTCCAGCTGGTCAAGGGCAAGGTTTGGTTCCAGACCCTGACTCTGAGAGGCTTGATGTGCATAGGTCATAGTATCTGTCTGAATCACTAATTTGATAAGTATCCTGCATGCATGAGCTAATATGCACAGGGATATGAATGCACTGTCTACAGTGACTGTCTTATATCAACATATTCTACAGTGACAATACTGACACCAGGACAGGGATGGGTGTCTTGCTGTTACTAAATGTAAGCAATCAATCTTCCAATGCATTTATTTGCATCTTTCCTCTATCTTTGTAGGGCTTTATAGCCCCACTGCATTCCCTGAATTTTGGCAGGATGTTTTTACAAATCAGGAAATGATTTAATGGATACTACAGAGTAAGAAAGGAGACATTTTTACTAAGTAAAGTCAATCTCAGGGTTTTGCTCCCTCAAAGGGTGCATTTCTTGGAAAGACAAAAAATACTTTATTAATCATAAGCTGTATGAAGAGAATAGAATGTTGACAAGTAGAAGGTTTTACAGTACCTCAAGTTCTTGCTCGTGACCATCAGATGGGATTCAGTCATACGGAATATGTTGTGAATGGCACGAGCAGCTAATACTTGTCTCATAGCTTCATAAATCACCTCACTTGTGGCATCTGTCTGAACAGCCATAGATCCCAAAAACCGAACTACAAACATCTGCTGCAAGAGTGAATCTGGAAGACAAAAGTTGTGACTTCCTTGATTGTACTAATTCAGTTTTATAGTACCTGAAGCTATCACAGTTTATCATTTTGGAAATTCAACAATAAACCTCTAGGTGGTGACTGCAGGGGTGGTGACTTCCTGCTATGAGCCAGGCAGTGCTCTGACCCAGTTTTAAACAGTGCTTGAAAAACAGAGAGGAAGAATGAGAGAGAGAGAGAAAGAGGAGAGACCAAGAGAAAGAGTGAGAGAGCGAATAAAGAGAGAAAAAGAGAGAGAGAGAATGAGAGAGAAAAAGAGAGAGAGAATGAGAAAGAGAGACAGAAAAAGAGGAAAACCAAGTAAACCAAATATTTTTGCCTTTAAACATTTGAAATAAACCTCATCTGGAATACAGCTTGGACCATCAAGAAAGAATGTCTTTGTTTTCAAAGGTAGTGATATTTAGAAGGCTGGCTTCTGAAATGTAACTGCCTTCAACTGCACTATAGATCTGCTGCTTCATGGTGTCAGGTGTTTTCATTAAGAGACTGGATAGCTGACAGCTGAATTAGGCCTAAAATCATGATTAATTTTATCTGGAAAAATGAAGCACTGACCTTCCTCCTCATCTTTGCTGCTATCTTCAGTTTCCCCAAATGGGTTCGCACGCCTACAAAATAAGGATAAAAACTCTTAATTGCAGATTCTGGTCACCACACACACATGCTGCAATATCTGATTTTCTCCCCTGAAATCACACTGTTAAAGTGACTGATCACAGTCTCTGGCCATACCTGCCACCTCTGTTCTGGTCCAGGAATTCTGTGGCAGGCAGCACGATATCAAATTGAATTGGTGTTCCAGGAGCAATGAGTTGTGTGGCCTCTTGAATGCCAGCTGATTCACTGAGAATCATTTTATCATTTTCCATATTCTTTACATTCTGGCTAAAGTGGGGAAAAAAAAAAAAAAAAAAAAGCAATGACACCCTATCTTTGCTCTGGAACCGAGGCAAGATTATTCAACAATCCAAAGCAGGATTTAACTAGTATACATAACATAAATAAGAATATTTTCCTATTTACCTGTTAATGAGGACACTAATAAAATCTGGTGGGCTTCTTCACCTTAAATTATCTAGGAAAGCCAGTAAAAACTGGTATATTAAACCTGACTGCAGATAAGTCTTAGTGGGGGCTGACTTTCAGCAATAGGTTGCTGTTTGCCTCCATACCCTCTAGTGTCCGTATTTTCTGCCGCAGTACCAGTTCGAACAGCAGAGACCAGGACTCCGGTCTACAGTTGTCAATGGCAATCCTGACATCTTTTTCAGACCTTACTTGGCCACCGGCTTGTTACAATGTGATGGTTCAGAAGAGGTGTTACACACTGGGTCAGACTTCTTGCTGCACCTTTTCTCAAATGACTTCCTATACACAGCACTATATATGGTACACTGTGTTTACTAGCAGCATCATGTTTTTTTCTTAGGTTTCTGGCTGCATACAGATGTAAAAGTGACTTGGGAGATCAGTTGGCAATGAAATAGCTATTTCCTCTGCACAGTCAAACAGATGGCAATAGCTTCTATTTATAAATCTGAAAACAACTTGAAACAGCTGGACGGTGAATACAATTATAAAGAAATTGACTGGCATTCCCCATAGCTATAGGGAATCTGTAAGCAATCATAATAAAGGGCCTAAGAGGCAGAGGATCTGGAAAAGGTTTTCATTTCTAGAAGAAAATAGCCGAGTCAGAATTTACAATTTTTTGACAACAAATCTGCAAAGAATTCTCTTCATGCTGAAGTCAGTGTGACACAAACTTGCCCTATTTTTTTTATCATACTGCTTCTGAAAGCAGGATTTCAGTCCAGCACTGGGCTTGAAAGCCAACTTTGATGATGAAGTCTGAAGAATTCCCACTGAGCAAGATGCCAGGATCATGTGGACACAAAGAAATGAAACATATATGAAAATTTTTAATATAAGCATATCTTAAGACTGTTATTAGCTGTTTTTGAAGGAAGGAAGCTTTATTGATTGACCTGAATGAGCACAGGAGAACAACAGGGATTATTCTGACAGCTGTGTAAAGCATATTCCTGTGACAGACTAACAGGAACTCCTTGACATAATGTGCAAGAATATACTTACTTCAGTGTATACTGGTGGCTCTGCTGTATCCCTCAAATTACAAATCATTCCTTTACAGCAAAGCACTTACAAGTAAAGCATTGTGTTTGTTTCTGAGGAAACAGCAAAATCCCAGTGATAACTGCAAGGACTTTCAAAGCTGTGATGTGGAGCAATAAGCATGATTACCCTCAACACTTGGCATGCCTTAAGGCTTTCAGTAGGAAAAATCACAAGTAGAGGAATTTGCTGGAACACACCAGATTGTAAAGCCAGGGCCTAGACAGGCCTTTCTCCTGGGTGACTGCTGCCCTGTAAAAAGATCATAACTGAGCACACAGTCTCTAGATTGTGCAAGTGAGAGTGTTACCTGGGGTGGTGAACTTCATGTTTTTTCCCAAAGCTTGTAATGGGAGTCACTGCTTGTAGGGCTGTCTGATTTAACTTGATTGCAGCTGCCTATGAAAACAGAACAGAACAGCTCTTTTGCAGACACACTATACATTGCCATGTAAAGAATAATGAGAAAGCAAGTTGGAAGGAATGGACTGAAAGATGGAAACAAGCTCTCACCTCTGGATTGTCAGTGAGATAGATCTGTCTGGAGATGTTGTTGATGGCACATATCCACTGGAAGAGAAAAAGGAAATTGAACTCTTCAAGCTCACTTGTATACAAGAGTAACAGCATTAAGAAAATATTTTACCTCCTCGTATTCTTTCTTGCTTTCTGCTTGAAGGGTTATGCCCCTAAAATATAAACATAGTGTATGAGTGCTAACAGTGAACTCCAGGACTCTGACTCCACATCGGCTTTTTATCAATTAACAATCTAAGGAACAAAAATTATCAATAAGCTGCAGCTAAAGGATACTCTGTGTGCTGTTCAGGCAGCTGTGGGGGAGGATGGGAAGGAAGATGCTTTTAATTTGGAAACACCCTTCTGGAAGCCCAGAAAGGCTTACTATTATAGCAAGCATGTTTTACATGAAACAGCATCTGAAAGGGTAGGTGTGACTGGCTGTCTTCAAAATAAAACCTGTCTCATACGCTTTGCCTGTAGGAGTAGTGATCTGAAAGCAGTATCTTCTGTCTTCGCAGTCTACAGCCATAACAGAGCAGTTGTCCAGGTCCTGAATCAATCCTCCAGCTACTGCTCCCCTTGGCTGACACATTAAGTTGCCCCCTTGAGTGAAGAAATACAGCCTTTCCCAAGTTGTAGTCACCAGACCTGTTTTACTAAAGAGAAGATGCAGCAATAAAGACTCATTACTATTTAGAAATTACTCCAAGCATATATGAAACTGTAAATTTATCCTGATGCTAATCTGAACTTTACATTCAACACTGGAATGTTTATTTTCATGATGAATCTCTGTTAAAAAGTAAAAGCAGTACCTATTCCAGAGAATAATCCCTAATGAAAGCTGAAGAATTAAACTAATTCCAAACATCTCAAGTCAAAAACATTCTCTGCAGTATTTCCTAGTTAAGGCATAAAATAATATTAGTATGGAGTTAACTGACATGAAATACTATTAAGCTGGATTAAAAAAAAGGTATTTTCAAGCTGAAGAGGAGCATAAGCAATTTCAGCACAAAGAATCATCATTTAAATAAGAGTATCTTCTGTAAGTAATATCTGAGTCCATCTTCCCCCTAGCTATGGAGTCTTATTATATCAAAATCCAGCTCTTAGAATGCTGTGAGAAATAACTAAATGTCCATTCACAAAAAACCCTCAATTAGTCAAACAGAAATAAACTGGTATTTCATCAATCACATAAACAGGATTATTATATGCTACCCATCTACTCAGCTCCAGCAGAAGCTGATGGAAGATTTTATTTGGAAGATCTGCAGAGGTATACTCTATTTCTGGTATACAAAGTTATGCTCTTGCATTGTCTATAAAGCTTTTATGTAAAGGAGATAATTTATGAAAACACTATGGAACTATAAAATATAGCTGTTTATTTTTGTCAAGACTATGTCTTCATTAGCCCTGAAAACTGGGAACAATCTGAACTCGGACCCACTGGTTTCTAATTTTTAGCCACTTCAATGCAGGAAATATTCCCAGTAGGTGAATTCAATGAGAAGTAAACTTCTGGTTTTGGGAAAAGAGTCTCAAATGCCTCTGATTTGGTTTAAGCTTCTAAACCACTTCTTCAAAGACAGAGATACTTAGGAGCTGAAGAGTGCAGCTACCACAGTGATTCAGGAGCCTCAAACATCATAACCTGAGGAGTCTTTACAACCTAGAAAACTCCTGTAATGTAGCAGCTAGTAAGCAACTAAACAAACCAGCAGGTAGCAAGAGTCTTCTTACTTTCTAAGATTAAGGTAGCCAGCCTTCTGGATGAGATTTCTATTGATAACAGGTGAAGTTACATCAGAATCAGGGGTGTAAACAGATTCATTAACTGCCATTAAGTCCTGCTGGGATACCCTCATTTTTTCAGCTTCAGCATCCAGCTCTCCCTGTATGCTGGAAAACAACACAACGAGAAACCCACAGCCATCATTAGTCAATATACAGCAGGATATAGCTAGCATCTGTAACACAAAATGAACAAAAATACCAGATGAGATTATACTGAGAGGAGTGCAAAGACAGAGTTTATTTTTAGAATAGATTTTATGGAAAATATAATGTATGACTCTATGCCCAAGGCCTCCTCGAAGGACTAGATAAATCTGTACACTTAGAAAGAATATGGAAGGAAGAGGCAGTAATAGGGAACTACTCCCAGAAAATGTCATCTGTGCCTAAGGAAACAAGATGCATATGCTCATCTCTCCAGAGAGAGTGGTGAGGCACTGGAACAGCCTTCCCAGGGAGGTAGTTGAGTCGCCGTCCCTGGAGGTGTTTAAGAAGCGTGCAGACATGGTCCTTCAGGACGCTCTAGTATGTTAAGGGTTGTTACTGGTTGGTGGTGTGTTGGTGTGGTGTTTTGGTTTTCCAACCATGAATCATCTGTGAATCTGTGAAGGTATTAACAATGGTTTAAGGAAAATATGGCTATCTTAAGACAGGCTGGCAGCAAAAGCAGAGCCAGGATTTCCCCTTACTCTTCATTTTGAAAGCCCAGCTTTAAGATGTTACTCTCAATATGTCTCACACAGTAGGTATGCTGTCTTTTTTGTAATTTGTACTAAACATTATCTTCTTTCCCCAAACAATACAGAGAAATAATGATAAGAATTGTAAGACTGATCTGTAAGACTGAAATGAACAAATGAGAATGCTTAAGTGTTGAGAGCATACTTTATTTTTTGAGAGAGACAGCTTTTAAAAGCAATCTTTGTATGAATTTACACTGCTGAACATATATAGATGTTCCCTAATATAACTGCACAGTTCTAAGTAGGCTTTTCTGCAGTATCTCCTGACTTTCACAGAACTTTGTTTTATTCCTGCAACTGTGTAACATGTAGGAATTCCTGACAAGAGACCACCTATTAACTGGTCATGGATTTTCAAGAGGAAGTTTCTATTAATTCAGAACAATACAATAACTAAATCTATAGCTCAAGCCTCATTTTAGCTTTAAGTTTTGTTTATAATACTGTCTTTCACTTTGGTGTGATTCAGAAAACGTCCTTGATGCAGGCTGGCAAATCTGAGCATTTTTAAGTGCACCTGTAAAAATCCAGTTTGCTGAAAGTGGTGACTGTGAAGGGGTATCTGAGTGCAAAACTTAGAAAGTAAGCAATAATTGACTGCAGAAGCATTACACAAATGTATACTGCCGTGCTGAATACCTATGCATTCATAATCCTCCTGTAAGACACATTTAGCATAAAGGTGGAAACAGAACAGCCATTTTACTGGAACAAGCAAGCAGAGAGGTCAGTCATCATCATATGCTACTGAAATATCTTCTTTTTTTCAGCTCTACTATCAGGCAATCATTGTAAACCACTTAATTTTTAGAGGTTCCCACAGAGCACTGGACAGTCCCATCACACACTGTAAGCCTGCCTTGTTTCCATCATCCATGTTTTACTTGCAGATTCTTCTGATCAATACACATCAATGCAATGGGGATAATCAAAAAGCAGCTGAAGGTTTGGCATGTTGAAAATGTGATATAAGTCATACAATAATTGAAAAAACCCTCAGTTAGATAAACTATACATAAAAGGGTTTAGACCTCCATGTCAGCTGCAAGCACTGCTCAGTGCATCTGTGGATAAGGAAGCAAAAAATAGGTTTAGATCATCTGTTTGCACTGCCCTCTGTGAATCTGAGATCTGGCTACATGTCTGTGAAATGAGGTCCTGAGGGAGCTGGCTAATGTCCCTGCAAGGCTGGTCTCTATCATCTTCAAAAGTTCACTGCAATCAGGGTAGGTTCCCAATGACTGAAAAGAAAGTTAAGTGTCACACCTGCCTTTGAGACAGGCAAGAAAAACAATCTGGGGAACTACAAGCCAGTCAGACATACCTCAGTCCCTGGAAAGTTATGGAGCAAATTCTCCAGCCATTTCCAAACACATACAGAATAAGAAGGCAACTGGGATTAGCCAGCACAAATTTACCAAGGGCAAATCATCCCTGACCACCCTGACTGCCTTCTGAGATGCAATGACTAGCTTGGTGGATTGGGGAAGAGTGGTGGATGCTGTTTCACTTGACTTCAGCATGACCTTTCACATGGGTCTCCCATAGTATCCTTGCAACTGAATTGATGAAATACAAACTGGAGGAGTCGATTACAAGATGGGCAGGTTTGGGTTAGAACAGAACTAATTCTGTTCAGTAACTGTATTTTCTAAAAGATATTCCACTACCACATACACTAATATCATTATCAGCTTTCCCCCCCACACCTTGCCTGGACTGTCCCTTTAAGAAACCTGAGATCCCCAGGTGTCCCCCCCAGGGGGAAGCCAGGGGAACCTTGGGAGTTTGCTGCTGGAGTTTTGTTAAACTGGTGGCACGAGGAAGCTCTCTTCTCTGCTCTTTCTGTCTGCCCGTGCTGGAAGCTACATATGCTCTCTCACTGCTTTGGACTGCTTGTGCTGATTCCACTGGGAGCTGGCATCGGGACGGTTCAGTATCTTGGGTCCTGTATATGTTTATATTTGTTTCATTTATATCTGTTATTATTATTAAAGCAGTTTTTGGGTTTTAACTTCCAATCCAGTCTCTCCTTTAACTGCCGTATGTGGGGGCTGGGAAGAGCCTTTAAACCCACTACGGTAGGTAAACATGACTGGACTGCTGAGCTCAAAGGACTGTCATCAGTGAGACAAAGCCCAACTCTGTTGTGGCATGCTACTGTGGGCTGCAGGATCTAGGGCCTGGCAGAAGGGAAGCTGGACAAGGCCAAAGTCAGTTTCTCACAAGAAAGCAGTTAGATAGCCTGGGAGAGAAGGTGTGAGTCACCTAGCAGGAGCCTTTGCAGCAGCACACAGAGACCTTGGGGCCCCGCATAGCCTTAACATCTTATCCTTCCCATACCACACAGCACCAGTCTTATCACATTCACATTTCTTTGAAGTACACTGCTTTATCCTCTTTTATGGTAGTTGTTTTTATTAGTAACTGCTGCTTCTTAATTGGTCGGTTTAATTTGTATATGTAAGTGTCACTTGCTAATTGGTCATTATTCTTTCTGTAAAGGTATAAAAGATGCTTGCTAACAATAGCACGGGGCTAGCCATTTTCCATATCTGTACCTTTTTCTATCTGTGACTCTTGTACTCTGCTTGGCCTATACTTCATACTTTGTAGATTAAAGCGCGACCACCACTGTACGTCTTTTGTCTGTGTGTGAGTCGGATCCGTCCGAAAATCCCTCTTCTGAATCTTGTCGTGGACGGCATATTGTCGTGTCGCAACACAACTCTTACCCAGCTATGAGTAATATTCCTCATGGGTTAATACTGAGACTTACAGGGACACCAAAGTCGGGAAGACAGATACGGGCTTAAGTTGTGCCAGGGTAGGTTTAGATTAGATATTAGGAAGAATTTCTTTACTGAAAGAGTGGTGAGATACTGGAAAAGGCTGCCCAGGGAGGTGGTGGAGTCACCGTACCTGGAGGTTTTAAAGAAGTGAATAGATATGTTTCTTCAGGGGATGATTTAGGGATAAGAGTAGTGTAGGGCTATCGGTTGAACTAGATGATCTTGAGGGTCCTTTCCAACCGTAATGATTCTGTGATTCTGTGGTAGAGTGGAGGGCTGCTGTTCAGAGGGACCTTGATATGCTGCAGAAGTGGGCAGACAGGAATCTTATAAAGTTCAGCAAAGACTAAGTCCTGCCTGGGATGGAATAACCACAAGCAATTGTAAAGGATGGGAAGCATCTGGATATAAAGTCACTTTCAGCAGAGGTCCTGGGGGTCCTCGAGGAAGAGTTGAACATGTGCCACCACCATGCCCTTGTGGCAGAAAAATGACAGTCACATCCTGGGCTGCATGAGCAAGACTATAATCAGCAGGTCAAAGAAAGTAATTACTCCTGTCTGTTCAGCACTCTCAGTCTAGTTTTGATGGTCCAGTACATGGAAGAAAGAAAAAAGGTCAAGTAGAGAGCCACCAAGATGTCTAGGGGTCCAGAAGAGGAGACATGAGAAGAAGTTGTGAGAACTGTTTTTCAGCCTCATGAAATGAAGGCTAACAGGAGGATCTTACTGCTAGCTTAACTGCCTGATGCGAGGGTATACAGCAGATGGAGTTAGACCCTTCCTGGAAGTGTGTAATGATAGGATGAGAGACAATGTGCACAAGATGCAATCAGATGCTGTGTGTGCCATGCGTTAGAGAGACAGACTTGAGATGCTCAAAATTTAACTGGACGCAGCACTGAGCACTCTGCTCTAACTAACTTTCAGCAGCAGAGAGGCTTAGATGACCTCTCAAGGTCCACACTGCAGCAGCTGTTATTTGATTTTCAGAAAAACAATACCAGCAAATATTTTATTTCTTTATTAACTTTTCCAAACTTGAAGAGTTATTAACTGTATCCAGGCTACTAGGAAAATTCATGGGGTTGAAACATAAGAATACTTGTCAGTGCATACCTTAGAAAGTTATTAATACCTGCACCTATGCAATAACCATTTTCCTCCCTACTTCCTGCCCAAGTGGTTAAACCTTTTGAAGAACATGAGCAGATAATGCAGGCTGTACACAGCAGGACCAGAGATCCATGTAGTCTGCTATCCTGACTGGCAAAAAGCCTGTGGAAAAGTACAAGGCAAGTACATATGATTCTTACCCCACTCTTCTCCTCAGTCTTTTGTAGAAGTTGGTGATATTCTGTAACTGTTGAAGTAAGTTGAGACACAGTGCTGCATTTATATCAGCACTAAGCAGTAGCTGCCTGGCCAGACAAAGAGTCACTCTTGCATCATGGTGTTAGTCTGTTTGATGTTAGCTTACTTCCAGCTTTTCTGCATCTTTAGAAAGTGGAGATTTCCTAAGATCCCACATTATTTCCAAAATGAGACCAGCTGTGTACATCTTACCATCTAGTCAAGTCATATGAGAGGCTGAGTTAGAAAGGCTAAGTAATATCACCAGATCTGAATTAGACCATATTTTGCAAGCTTGTGCCTTTCAACATTACCATTAAATATCAGAACAAGAATTACTTAAATTATATTTAGAAAGAAAATGGAACAGTGCTGTCAGTTTTTATGCAAGTGTTACTTCAATAAATCTTTTGATCAGTCATGTTTGTTGCACCACAAATTGCTTCTGACAAAACTGCCCTGGTGTCTTCGTGATTCTTAAGACTGAATTCCTCTTCCTAAGGCGTTTCTCCTATTTCCAAGGTAGGAAGGAGGGAAAAGCTGACAATTCTGAAGTTATATACATTTGTGGCTATTAGACCAATTGGTTACTGAGAATATTTTAGTGATCTGTTTTCTCTTATGTATTATTACACAGTTAGCAATATCATCCATCATCTTCTTGTTCCAAGAAAACTAATCTGACAAATAAAAAGCTTTTAGCTTGGTTAGCGAGCAGATCTGACTCATTGAGGCCTTGTGATCACTAAAGGAGGAAAGGAGGGGGCAGTATGGTTTTCAGTGGCTATGTAATCTTATTTCATGAAACCATGTCCTGTGTCAGTAATTGCTAAGCTGCATAGTGTCATTCAGAATTTTGCAAACTTCTCTTTTGTTTTTTTCCAAACATGTCACACTCCTGTACTAGTTACTTCTGAGTTCTATTTTGCAGCTTTGCTGTGTGACAGACTTAAAATACAAAAAACAGATTCAGTGAAACAACTAAGCAGCCTGGTTTTTGCTTCCATTTACTTCTGTGTACTATCCAGAATTCAAATCCATCAGACTCTGTAAAACAAGGGCTTATTCTACGGTGAGGATCTACTGACAGGATCCTCACTGTGTCTGTAAGACACAAGAAAGATGCCCTAGTCTTAACAAATAAAGGGCACTATTAAAGGGAGTTTAAAATCTGTCTTCCAGTCTGTACAAATGCTGTGTAGACTGAAGAGGGATATTTTTTCCAGGACTGTAAAAAGATATATAAATATAGGTACAGGAAACAAAAAATCATCTAGTGAAAGAAGCCACTCTACAGGGTGACTACTTACAACACTGTTCTCAAGCTAACAAGGAGGTGTTATTTAAAACGCCACTGGAGTCAGAAGAGATAATGATTTGACTATAGACTGACATGAAAGGTACGAAGTAAGAAAGTGAAGGACTCAGCCTAGTGTCCCAGCTGATTTAAAATAATTAATGCTTTCTCTAATACGGTTACATTTTAAATGTAAAGTTTACGTTTACAGGGACTTATAAAGAACATGTCAATCTTTACTAGAAGTAAAGAACGAGGGCAAATGAGTGTATAAGAAAAAATAATCACAAAATTAGAAGTGCAGAAGTGGGCCAGTTTATTAAAAGGACTTGGCCAAAGCAGGTTGAACTCAGTGGGCTGATACACCCCATACTGGATGCAATGGATACGCTCTCTAGAGTGAGGAGTTTTGTTTGCCTTGTGCAGCTACAACAACAAATGCTAGAAGCCCTAAAACCTAACCTTATTGGAGAAGTTAATGGATTACTGTTACAGTATTTTTACAGAAGACCTAGGAAGTATAAATACCTCTAATTCAGAATGTGCTTTAGATCTACTATTCTAATTCTGTGAAACCATTTCAAGGCTAAATTCCATGCTTTTGTATCCATGAAGAGACACTGGGATGTAAGAAAACACAAACACTTTGCAGCGTATAGTTCTCGACTATGCTGTAAAAATACTCTCTGCAGTGCAAGGGCAGCATTTTCCTTTACATGTACAAACATACCTCCTTTCCATCTGCTACTTTAACAATGTAAGCCTGACAATGGAATGCAACCATGGAAAGAATCTCATAAGAAAGAAAGAGAGGCACTCTCTGCTAGGCACTGAAGGTTAGAGCATCTGCTGGACAAAACGTCAAGTATACAGCTTGATAAGAACATCACGAGGTGGGTACACAACTGGCTGAGGGGTCGAGCTCAAAGGGTTATAGTAAATAAGCCCAGTGACAGGACAAAAGGCAATGGCTGTAAGCTGAAGCATAGGAGATTCCGTGTGAATACACATAGAAATTTTTTCACAGTGAGGGTGACAGAGCACTGGAACAGACTGCCCAGAGAGGTTGTGGAGTCTCCTTCTCTGGAGATATTCAAAACCCATCTGGATGCGCTTCTGTGTGACCTGGTCTAGGGAATCCTGCTGCAGGGTTCGAGGTCCCTTCCAACTCCTAATATTCTGTGATTCTGTGAAATGGAGCTACAGCAGGCTGGCGACAGGTGACCAGTGGGGTCCCACGGGGATCCGTCTTGGTGCCGGTTCTGTTTAACATCTTTATAAATGACTTGGATCTAGGACTTGAAGGCCTAATAAGTTTGTTTGCAGATGATACCCAGCTGGGAGGTGCTGTTAACTCCAGCAAAGGCAGAGAGGCACTGCAGAGAGATCTAGTTAGATTAGAGGACTGTGCCGTCACAAATCATATGAAGTTCAACAAGGGCAAGTGATGGGTTCTGCACTTGGGAAGGGGCAACCCAAAAACAACCTACAGACTGGGGAATGAGAGGCTGGAAAGCAGCACTCCAGAAAGGGATCTAGGAGTTCTGATTGATGGTAAGATCAATATGAATCAGCCATGTATGCTAGCAGCCAAAAGGGCCAGCAGGGTTCTAGGATGCATTAAGCACTCCACTGCTAGGTGATCGAGAGAGGTGCTAGTCCCACTTCACTCGGCATTGGAGTGGCCTCACCTGGAGTAGTGTGTGCAGTTTTGGGCAGCACAATACAAGAGGGACATGAAGTTGTTGCAGAGCATCCAGATGAGAGCCACAAAGATGGTGAAGGGTATGAAGGGGAAGACTTATGAGGAAAGGCTGAAATCACTTGGTCTGTTCAGCCTGGAGAAAAGGAGACTGAGGGCAGACCTCATAGCTGTCTGTAACTTCCTCACCAGAGAGGGAGGGGTGGGTGCTGACTTCTTCTCTCTAGTGCAGCGGCAGGATGCAGGGGAACGGCATGAAGCTGTGCCAGGGGAAATTCAGGCTGAATGTTAGAAAGAGCTTCTTTACCCAAAGAGTGGTGGAGCATTGGAACAGGCTCCCCAGGGAGACTGTCATGGCACCAACTCTCATGGAGTTTAAGAAGCACTTGGACAATGCACTTAGGCACACAGTGCGACTTTGGGGTTGTCCTGTGCCTAAATAGGAGTTGGACTAGATCATCCTTGTGGGTGCCTTCCAACTCGGGATATTCTGTGATTCTGTGAACTCAGTGGAATGAAAAAAGGAAACAGAAATACTGTGTTACCTTTGAACCATATCTGAAACAGATGACAAAAAGCTGTCCATTCTTTTGGAAAACATCTCTGCTCCTTTCTTAAAAAAATTGATCTGAAAAATATAAAAAAACCCAGACATTGGAAGTTATCTTGGCTTTGGCAGACAAATAACAGATCATGGGGACTGTGTTAACAGTAACCCCATTATGAATAATACTTTGAGCTGACAATCAAATACATGGTTAAAAAGGTGCATTGCCTTTCTTCTTCACTTTTGCAACTTTCTACCCTTTCACACACCCTTTTACACAAACAGACTACAGGCTGCTGACAGGTAAGTTTCCAATGAACTTGCTAAATGACTGAAATAAGGGCAACAGGTAGCCTTCTCCTATACCAGCACTGTGCAGAATCAGGTCTAGTGGTGTTACAGGTCACTGCATGCAATGCCACCATATTAGAAAGGATGGGAGATAAATCCAGTAGCTTTAGCAGTCCAACCTGAACCACCAATTCTAACCTGGAAATTTTTAAGCTGCTATGGCAAAATCAGTCAGGAAAGAGATGAAGTGTAGCTGCACTAGCAGAAGCCTCCAGGACAATCAGTTATACCAACAACAGATTTACCATGGATTTTGCTCTTCTGAAGGAGCTAAAAGAAGTTACTAAGCCCAAGGTGCACATTTTGGATGTGGATTCACTTAACTGGTATGGCTCAACAGGCATGCAACAGCAGCAAAGCACTCAGCACTTGGCCTTGTACTACCTGCTGTGGGGCATGCAGTCATCATTAGGACCTACTGGCAACTGTGTGAAACATGGACATGGCTAGCACATGTGTGTTACTAATCAGCTTTTTTTTTTTTTTAAATAGAATCATTGGAAAGGATGTAAAAGCAAATTATTGGCTAGTAAGCAATTTATTAGCTATTTCATCCAATTTTACTTGTGATTGCACTTCTCTTCCCTAACCTTGGGGTGTGGGATTCCTCTTACCTGTAACTCAGATTTCTGCAACCATCTTACTGACTACAGACTCCCTTTTATAGACAAAGGAGAGAAAGCATACTCTCTTAAAGAACAATTCACCTAATCTATTTCAGAAGCCTGTTTCAGGAGGGAAGAGCTCTAAATTCCACTGTGAAATGCTTAGATGCTGGTGTCAGTTTTCTGTCAAATAAACCCTGTATTAACCACTGCTTCTTCTGAAAAAAAAAAAGTCCTTGTGGCCTGCTCATTTGTTGGAAAAGGGAAATATGAAACATGTTTCAAGTGATTATGATAAAGAAAATATATACTTGGGCTGAATGGTGGCTCACAGTATTTAAGCATCAATATCAACTGATTTCTGGCTACACAAATCATTCCCATGCCAACCTAAGACTTTCCTGTACAAAGCACTGAGATATGGCAGTTTTGTCAGATAAAAGACAAGAGAAGAAAGTTCTGTATGGCTTCCAGTAAAGGAAAACATGCAGTTCTTTCACTTTGTATTACAGCAGAAAAGCACTGTGAACTCCTGTAGTGGGGAAAGTGACTAAATTCCTACTTATTACCCATTTTATATAGGGCATATGATCTGCAAAAAAGACCAGGATAGTGAAGATGATGATCCACACCATCTCAAACATAGTCTTGCACCCATTTTTTTCTGTTTTCACAGCCTAATTCTCATCTTCCCAACACTTGCTTCCATCAATGTCCAAGCACAACAAACCCTTAAAAAGGGTGGTAATGACAATCAGATGCTGTCAAAATATTAGTTTGTCGATCTTGCTAACATCCTGGAGAGTCAGAGTATCAGTATTACTACTGCATTTTACAGACTTCAGAAATGCTCTATCAAACTGCTGGCAGAATAAAGATCATAAAGAGGATTTGCCAGCCTTATGTTCAATCCACTCTACTGTTCTGTCCTTCCAGTTCTCCAGTGCCTGCTCTGTTCTCTATCATGTACACTCCTCATCAGTATGCTGAGCATTATGTGCCAGGAAGGGAACTGCTACATAGGAGAGTTTGTGCAGACAGAGTAAACAGAGGAAGTAGATGCTGCTGCACTGATAGCTTCCCCGTGACTGACTTCCAGCCCAGGCCCATTTTGCATATAAGTATATTGAATTTTTTCTTTTAATTGGTGTCTTTCCTGAACACCTACCTGCCACAAACAAAATCAGTTGTGAGAATTTAGGCAAGATGAATAAAAGTTTTCCCAACTCCCATTATCATTTGTCAGTTCTCAAAAAAAAAAATTCAGAGCTACAATGTTTTATTTTTTCCAGGGACTTCTCTAAGTGATAGACACTTCAAGGTCCATACCTGTCCTCTTGTATATCCAAGCATAGGTTCCATCATTGCAACTCTCTTCCTGTACTGCAAAGCATTCAGTGCACAGTAATATTGCAGAGATGAAAGGTGCTGCTTTCTTCTTGCATTGGCCACTTCTTTTGCTACTTCTGCCTTAAGCTGAACAAAAATTGATAAAAGAGGTTGACGAACTGTTACTGTACATATGGATATATTTACTAATTATTTTCAAGTTATCTTTAAACAACTTGCATTGCAGAACTTTTCAGTATTAAAATGAAAGATGAGAAACTAAGAAAAAAGCAAATCCAAAATGCAAAGCAAGTACTTCAAGTCCTTCTCTGACAGTTATTTAAGTATTTGAGGAGCCTCTGTTACTAACTAGCTATCGCAACTAAAATTCTGGATCTCATCTCAGTACAAGAAATATATTTGCAGCTGAGATCACAACACATGCCTGCAAATGCAGAATTCGGGGATGAATAATTCAGAATGTGCTCTATCACATTCTGTTCTTTAACACATTTCCTTTAAAGGACCACGCTGTAGAACTGAGGCACTCTCACAACGGGCCTAATCACACCCTTTTTGGCATACAGGGATATATTTTGGAACAGAGGTCCAGTGAGCAAACAAGATGAAATGTAAAACAATCCCACCAACACTTATGTACTGTATCTGGAACGACAATGCATTCAGAGAAACCGAGCAGGAACGTAGATGTGAAAAAACTGAATGCTTTATCAGCAGCAGACACAAGGCTTCATGACAGTTCACAATGAGTTCTACTCAGGGATACAGCATCATCACATCAGCTGTATAACAGTATCAATTTATAGCCATTTGCATTACCTCTGTCTGAAGAGCCCCCTGGATCTGAAGGGCTCCAGCTCAGCACAACACTTGATCACTTGCCTAACTTGGAGAAAACAGGTGTAACTTTGCGGAATTGATGTTTCAAAACTTTGTGTCTGCTTGGAAATGAAACCACAAATACACTTGAGCTACTGTGAATGTAACTGATGAACTCTCCAGTTTGTAAGTGAACAATGATGCAGACAGAACAGCTGATAAAAACTTTTCCTTTTCCCTCTCACGTTCATTACCTTTTCATTTTCTTTCCTTTTCGGTAACCTGCTGTACTTTGCCATGGACATGTCATGTTCTGTAGACAAAGAAGATTATGTTTTTTTAGAAATGTGATGTGTGTGTGGACAGATTAAAAATGTCTTCTGTGACATAACAGGGCACACCATTAGAAACAAACAAACCAGGGAAACATACCATTGCTAGCAAGGCCAAAAAGATCCTTCAGTGTGCTTACTTCTGGAAAAGAGAAATCAAATATTCAAAGTAAAAAGAGCTGCAAACACTTTGTTCAATTGAGACCATTTATGGCACATTTAATGCCTAAGTCACTCCAGTCCTTTCAAAGGAGAGATGCAAAAGCTGCACCTGTCTTGAAAATTATAAACCAGATCAACTGCTAGAGAAATGAACAAGCAGACAGCAAATTAAGAGTTGAGTGAGCAAGTTAGCACTATGAAAAAGATTCCTTATCTGCCAGGGTAATTTACCCAAAGAAGCACCGTTTCAGCATGCTTGTTATGACAAATGGTCCAGAACTACCACAGAAGATCAGCAGTTCTGAACAACTTACTGACAATGCTTATGTGATATAAAGAAACCCAAGTCTCAGAGACATGGTCATGGCAAGCCTCTTTCCTGTATGTGAATTTTCTTCAGTGAGGAACACTTTGCTAAGCTTCTCTGCGAAAACAAACACATATCTAACACATCTCGCTGCCGCTGCACCGCTTACGGAACAAACACTGCCACAACTTCCCGATGCAGGTAGAAGGAAGTTAACAGGCGACTCAACTTTCACAAGTGTTGGGCACAAGCTACTCTCAGTGTCTCTATCTACATATGCTGCAACTGGCAAAACCCTTCTCAAAAAGCTACAGAGAAAGCACATTCACAAGAACAGACATTATGGAACTGTGAAAACAATAAGGGGAAATTGCATGATGTCATTGCAGTTGCTGATTATTTGTAACAAACTACACATTAATCAGCTTCATGCTACCTTTCTCTCCCCAGAACACTTCCTTGTGACTCTAACGTCAAGAGAGACAAACTCTTCCTAGGTGTTACTAACTGTATTTAGAGGTTTCTACAGTATTCAATACACACTTACCACACGTACCAAGATCAAAAATAAAAGCAAGATCTCAGTTAATCTTCCTTCTTTAATCCTGTGATGATATTTCAGTATGGCCAGGTCTCTACTAAAACTGACTGTGTCAGAGAAAAATGGGGGTTGTGATGGATGGCTAGAATATAAAAGATTTTGAGATCCAGGGAAGCTGAAGAAACTTCTTTTTTTTTTGTCATGAAGCAGCTGAGGCTTGGCTTGCAGCCTTTTCTTGCACTTTCTTTTTATGTCTTCTTTTATGAACTGGAAGCAGAATCCATAAAGATGGGAGTGGTATCACTGTATCAGTGAAGCCACAGTAGAGAGGTGGAAAAGTGTTTACAGAACCAAGATCTTACCACCCAAATACTAACTTGTTACTAACAACCTAGTTATATACTAACGAGTTATATACACAATAATATTATGTTTAACATTATAAACAAGTCATACATTAATGTCTTCACAACTTTAAGTGAGATGCTATAAGGAACCTTAACTCATCACTATTTTTTGCTGTAGTTCCTTTTTCACCCACCTAAGAGATGTCTTTAAAAAGTACATAAACAGGACTGAGCTTAGTGAACTAAGAAGTTGGCTTTAAATAAAATAAAGAAAGAAAATGCTGCAATAAAAACTCATGTTTGTTGCATTAGTAGGTTAGTGTCGTTGACCTTGAATATGAACTTCTTTCTCTTTTGAAATTACAACAAATGTTGCATTATTGCTTTGCTGTCTAAGCAATGAATTGACAAGTTTGTGTAGTCAGGTTACTTGGAACTACCCTCAGATAGTAAGGACTTAGACAATTTTTTAAAAGGGAGGAAAACCACTATATTCTGAAGTTAAAAAAAGCATTCTTGCTTGTGCTTTTGAAACAAACCCAAACTTCTGAAGTGAGATACTGTTTGCAAGCCAGGTCCACTGCTAAATTTTCCTTCTTTAGGCCATTACAGCATCAATGACTTCAGTAAAATTACACTAGTGTAAAAGCAGAGTGACCCAATGAAAAATGAAGCTCTGTACTTTCAAACCTGCACCATATGGTGCATACAATGTGACATGGTGAATTTGCAGTATTTAAGTTTGAGTAAAAGCATGTACCTGTCAGGGATAGTCTGCAGCAGGGGGAAAAATATTCTGTCAATCATCAAAGAACAAATCATTACATGACATTCTGTCTCTATTATGAAATAAGCAAGAAGGGATACATGAGGAAAAGTAAAACTTAAAATTTACCTGTGAGGTCCTTTTCCCGAAATTGTATTATTGGTAGAATCATTGTATCTGCAAGCTGTTTTGCCAGTTCAGAATGAAGAATATTGAGCTGAAACACAGAATAGAGGAATATCCCAAGACACAGTGTAAATAAACACCCTCCTGCCATCCTTCCCCAAGAAAAGCACTCTACAGCTGTTGAATAAACTTACACCTGAGACCAGAATACAAAAAACCTGTATTATGTACTTCAGTGCTTAAAATACATTTCTCAAGATATCTGAGACAGATGGGGTATGTTCCCCTACAGGCTTAATTCCTGCCTGGTGTTTTCTCAGGGTCCAAGAACTTTCCAGTTTCCACACAGAGTATTAGGGCAGTCCACTTGACCATTAATGCTAATGCTTAACCCAAGAGGACTTATCTGTCATTAGTCTTTATTAACCAGTTTTTGCTACTCTATCTGCCATGACTAGAATCTCTCTCCATTCATGAGGGTTACCCAGGACACAATCACAACAGGGGGCAACCAAATTGGAAGGTCCCATTCAATTTTTTTTACCTTCAGACCATTCTCCCCTTTCCTGATTTTAGAAGTGTTTCTCCAAAACTCAGGACATGGAGACATATTTCAAAGCACTCATGTGACCCTTTCAGGATGAAAGGCAAGGCTCACACGTTAGTAGTGCATGCTAAGGATATTAGACTGGTTCAGGTAGGACAACTACCAGTCATGCTGCTTGAGCGCCTGATAGGACAAACCAGGAGAGTCCTATTCTGCCCACTTACTCATGGTATCCTGGAGGCCTTTTGGTGGAATTATGCAAGTGAGAGTGAAGTCAGTATTTCCCACTAGACAATACAAAACTAAACCAAGACAATTCAATGCCTGTAGAACAACAACTGAGAAACAGATAGAGGGGGTAGCTAACACACAGAAAGGGAGGCTGAGGAATGGACCATGCTCTTTTGAGGGAAAATATGACCAGTAGAACTGAACATAGAGGCTCTTAGCTTTCTGCTCTCAAATGGGAAGAAGAGTTCTTGTTTTGATTTATTCATAGTTTACACAGACAAGTACAAGACTCGTTACAATAAATCCTCCTTTCAATTATCCCCTGAGAGCAGCTGTGCAGCAGGAGAAGCTGAAGATAAGCTTTAGGATTCCTCTCACTATATTGTTAGACCTATCCATGGGCTCTACAAATTTTAATTTACTTTAACTTACTTTTTGCCCCACAACCCTCCTATCTCCTCCTCTTCCCCAAAAAGTAGACCTCAATAAAGCCTTCTGCCTTCTTAACAAAAGCTGAAAGTAGACTAACAGGAAGAACAACACTTTTCTGATGACACAGCCCTGGTCACACAAGAAAGAGTGATGTGACAAATAATACTTATGCAATAAGGACCTAGATACTAAGATGAGATTGAAATGTTATATGAGCAGGTCTAACAAAAGCATTTAGGAAGACTCTCAGTATTCAGCAACAACCTACAGAGAGTAGAAGTGTTACAGCATACACAGCTGCAGTACCTATCCTGCCTTCAGCAGGCATCTCTGCAGCATAACCCTGCGTGATCTCACAGCAACTAAACTGCAACCTTACACTAAACTGCAACTTTACTAATTCACAGCTGTCCTACATCCATCTCTGGCAGGTTTTGGCTCAAACTGCAGTGTTCAAAGCTTAAAAATGTAAATGTCATTTTTAAATGGAATTAAATTTAAAAAGGCCCCTGCCTAGATGAAATGTCCTATTTCAGTTTTTCTAATTCCCCTATTTAGGAAGTTTAGCTTTGCTCTGAGGACAGCATGTGGGACAAAGCTACAGAAATAGCTCTAACTATTAGAGAAGAGTGGTACTACACTTCCTGTCTCCCAGGAGATTCTGTAAAACCCAGGCACTATCTAGCCTACAGTGGAAAGGCTTGGAATTGAAAGGACAAAGAGCAAAAGAAAAATCACCAATATTCTATATTGTAAAAATGGAATATTGGCAATTCAAAGTACCTCATCCACAACTTTTGAAAAGTAATGAAGGGTGGATATCACTTCTTCATCTCCTTTACCTAAGGCAAAATGCTGAAAACAGAAATACACATTTGGTCTGTAAAGCAATAAAGGTGAGTATAAAACACAAGTGTTTTACTACAAAGGTAACAAATACTCCTACAAAGTGCAGTAAATGATAGAACCAAATACAATAAGTCATAATATATACTCTTTTACCCTGCTCCTTGTTCTAAATTAATGGATTTTGGACAACATATAATTAAGGCTATGTCAAGGGTTAGCGCTGAGTCAACCACTAATCCAGTGGCAGACTCTCTCTTTTAATTCCTTCTTTCCCCCTCCCCATGGGAAGGTTTCAGGAACTCATGGATCAGGATCAAAGGCTGAACAAAGTCCTCCTCAGATGCCAGTCATTGAATAAAAGCAAGTGCAAGAAGAAGACGGACTGACCCTTGTGATCCCTCAGCTTTATATCGAATATGACATATATGGATGGAATACTTAGTTGGTCAGTTTAGGGTCATCTGTCTGCTTCTCCCCACAGGTGCAGCCTTTTACCTTGCACCCCTCAACATGGTACACAAGACTTAGCAGTGACCTTGGTTTGCATACCAATCCTTGGTAGTAAATCTAAACATTAGGTCTTATCACTGCTAGCAGGCAGCATCTGCAAAATCATGCTGTTAATTTCAGAAAGTGCAGCTATTTAGAGGAGCTTTAGCTAAAAAGTAAAATCACTGAACAGAATTAGTTCTGTTCTAACCCAAACCAGGAGAGCTTATTATACTCATTTTAAAGTGAAAGTCATACAATAGAAACAAACTCATTTGCATCTTTGTGTGTTCACTGACTCATTTTGCACTTCCCCTACCCCCCAAAACAAAAAATAAAAAGATTCTCAGAAGTGACCTAACTCCACTTAATATGCTGGGGAATTTTACAACAGCCTTCACATGAAACCAAGTAAAACCATGCCCTAAGCACATCTGGAAACTACACTATTTACACAGACTTCTTCCCAAGTGCTGAGGCTGAAAAGAAATCAAAGGCACATATTGAACATACCTGCTTTTCATAGGCAAGGAGCTGCTTTGATAGCTGTTGTGTGGCAAGACACATTTCATTCTACAAACAGAAGTGACATGTTAATAGAAATAATGAAAGGTCTTCAGCTCTGTTGTTACTTCTGCTTTGTTATCAGCTTCTTGACTGACTCTGCAATCACTCACACAAACATTCATTCAACTGGTCCCAAAACACCTGCACAGAAAAGCAGTAATAACAGGTGCACTTCAGACCTGAGCAACACAGTTTGTTTAACTATTTTGAATACAGATGGGATTTGGGGTTTAGTTATGGATTTGGGTTCCTCCTCCACTCCCCAAAATAACAAAACTAGAATAACCTCAAACATGTTAAGCTGTCATACCAGCATAAGAATGTTTCCTATTGGTTAATCATCTTTCCCTAATATCTACAGCAATAATAAGAACCAGTAGATGTGCCTTTATATAAAGTATTCACACTTGGGGAATGTGCTGATGGAATTACAGTGCTTCAAGTCAATACAGAAGTACAATACAGTTCTATATTCTCATTGCTACATTGCCAATGAAAGTACACACATCCTTGAGACATGCTCATGTCAAGCAAGATTTCTATGGAGGTCATATAATTTTACTTGATGGCTGGAAAAAAACAGACAAGCATTTGGATATGTCAGTCTTTACTCAATGTATTCCTAACATTAGTATATCAATTGCCCTGTTCCTGATTTGTTAACAATGACTTAAAACTGGAATAAAAGTGGAAAGGGAGAACTAGGATCAGTCTTAACACCCCTGACAGTGCCTTCTCTTCCTCAGTAATGCAGAAAACTAATCAATTTTCATTTAATTTCATTTTAAACCTTAACATAATCTATTTCTCTCTCCATATATGTAAGACCACAGAGAGTTTTTAAAACTCAGAGCTATGTCTGAACTGCTTTATACTGGGGCTGGTACAGAAAACCATTAAAACTGGGACAGTTTGTGTGCTCTCTTGTTCCCCCTTGAGTACACAGCATGACACAGTTAGCTATCTGGGCCAGAGATTCTGAAACACTTTACTTTGGCCTGATGCCATCTCTGACATACTGAGTAACAGCCTGGTACTTCTGCGCCACCTTGGCATGCCAGGAAGGAGCATTAATATGGACAACAAGGCCCAAACACTTAGCCATAGTCTTAAGTATGCCCAAGTGCTCAGAAAGAAAAAACCAGACATAGCCACAGCCCAGCTAACAGCAGCTACATGTGAACACATGACAGAAAAAGATGGGTAAGCTAATTCTGATCAACTTAAAACACTATGGTGATAATACAAGTGACTGGAGATTGGAGAGCAGAGGCCTTTCAAGGTACTAACAGGGGCTCAGAACTAAGTTAATCTGGAACGAAACTCAGATCATGCACACCCCATGACTATTCTCACCTCACAGTGATGGATTAGTCTTGTTTCTTGACCAATTAGGAAAGAGCATTAAGCTTTCATGCAACAGTGATGCCAAGGATTCATGTAAGATTTGCAGGTTGGTTAGGCAGACTGTGTAGGTTTTAATATGAAAAAGCTTTGCACAAAACCCTGACATTTAAGCATTTCCCAAGCCAGTGGACAGTAAGGGATGTTGTACCTTATAATAAATTAACAAACCTTGTTAAGGGCTCAGGCAAGGATATGAATGAGCCTTAACTATCTTGCCTCCAGGCTATAAGAACCTGAGTGACTTCACTACCTTCAAAGTGGGTGCTAGCAAGCAATGACTTGATGACTGGAAGGGTAAGACTCTTCTATGTGATTACATTAAAAGGGTTTGTTTGTTTGTATGTAGGCATGTGGGTGGAGTTCAAAGATGAATTTAAGATTACAAAAAGAAGCAGAGGGTCTCAGATCTAGGATCTTTTTCACAAACACAACCACAAAGACAGGGCTGACTAAGAACTGCAAGAAGACTTAAGCTCTCACACAGCAACTGTGATGCCATCTGCCAGTTGTACAGTTGGGTCAGTGTGATAGAATTCTTTTGAATTAAACTGAGTGTTAAAAATAGGCCTCTCTTCTTCCTTTTCTGATTCAGTTCACTTATTCCTGCAAAGTCCACAACTGTGTGGTCTGTTCTGAATTTGCAAAAATAAATGCTTCTGGCTTAAACTTGTTAATACTAAAGAAGCTTCAGAATAATGGGCTGGCACCAAAGGCACCTTATTGCTTTGTGTCAGCAGTCCTCAAAGCTTTTACCGCTTTGGTTTTTAAAGGCTACCAGATCCTCAACTTCCTCACCCAATATTCAAAGGTTAAGAGCATCATTGCTCGTGTGGGACAGATGGAGGATGAGAAATGCAAAGAGGTGTGTGGAAGAAGCATTTTCCAGTGATCACCACTCCCCAGAAGCAGCCTCCAGTATATGACAAGATAACAATACAAAAAACCCTGACAATTTCAAAGGGCTGCAAGTTAACAGCATCATATGATCAGATGACAACAGCCAAATATAGACCCCAAGGAGACATTCATGGCATGCTGCTCCAGGTATAGACCAAACTGATGGAAGGGTGGGCCTGACATAACATTTACTTCAGGGTTTTGGGACAACAGTACCACAAACACAGATATCCCGTTGATGCTAGAAGGTTACGTTTTGCATTTATAGGCCCAGTTCTTTGTGTCAGAATACCACAAACAAACTTATTACTCAACCCCTGCCCTGGTGGAAGACTTAATCCTGGGTCCTTCATTCTCCCTTCCAACCTCTGCCAGACTTTGTTCCCACTGGAGGTACAAAATCATTCTTTGTATCACTAGAGGAATTAAAAAAAAAAAAAGAAAGCTACCACTGAACACAAACATCCTAACAGTCGTAAACAAATCAATTTAAGTTAGCAAACTAAAACACAACCACACTGCATTGGCAACAGGAACAGGGCAAAGTGTTCTGCTGACCTAGTGGTAATACTGCATTGTTAAGAATATTAATCTGGGAAAGTTTGGTTTAATCCTCCTCCCATTTCTTCCTAATCAGCCTTCTTTGTCCCCTCCCCTGGTACTAATCAGTCTCAAGACTTAGAAGTTATTTGCTTGCTTCAATTGACAGATTTACTAAATCAAGGCAAACTATTTTAACAGGTTTTAAAATATTTCCAAGACATTTTCCCAAGGAATACAGTAACACGCAATTCTTTTATCCTTAAGTGACTGAAACTCAGTATACCATGGCAAAAGAAAAGCTACTATACAGTCCTGACTGCCTGCTCACGTGTCTTCTGCAGTACCTTGACATTTCAGAATTCATCAAGCATTTCTTGAGCAGGAGAACTATTGAGGAGATGATGTATCAGGCACTAACCCAATAAAAACCTGAGCAGAAATCCAAGGATTCTAAATTAAAAGTACTGTGTACTGGGCCTTGAAAATACATTCATTTACATTAGATGATTTTACTCGGCAGGGAAAACATCACTGCAACAATAATGTAAAAAGTACCCTAGAATAAGAAAGGATTGCATGCAAACAAGTTCACAGAATCACAGAATATTAGGAGTTGGAAGGGACCTGGAAAGATTATCTAGTCCAACCCCCCTGCCACAGCAGGATTCCCTAGACCAGGTCACACAGAAGCCCATACAGACAGGTTTTGCATATCTCCAGAGAAGGAGACTCCTCAGCCTCTCTGGGCAGTCTGTGCCAGTGCTCTGGCACCTGAACTGGGAAAAAATTTCTACCTGTATTCACACGCAATCTCCTATGCTTCAGTTTACAACCACTGCCCCTTCTCCTCTCACTGGGCTTCACTGAGAAGAGCCTGACCCCGTTCTCCTGACACCCACCCTTCACATATTTATAAGCATAAATGAAGTCACCCCTTAGTCTCCTCTTCTCCAAGCTAAAGAGACCCAGCTCCCTCAGCCTTTACTCATAAGGAAGATGTTCCACCCCCTTAATCATCTTTGTGGCTCCATGTTGCACTCTTTCAAGCAGTTCCCTAGCCTTCTTCAACTGAGGGGCCCAGCTATTAGTTATGATTACAGATGGGCTGACTTTTTTTTCTTTTTGAACCTTGGCTGGCATGCTAGCCCTACAAAAACATTTTTATAAAGTTCCCTAACACCTGTATAGATAGATACAGTAATGGAAGTGGTGTCTTAAATATAACATTAATCTACTAGAAATGAAAAAAACAACAGATTAAACCCCACCATTTAATTCTCAAGTTATTTCAGTACTTGGGAATGGGTTCAAGTTGTGCCAGAGCAGGTTTAGATTAGACATTAGGAAAAATTTCTTCACTGAAAGAGTGGCATGATATTGGAATAGGCTGCCAAGGCAAGTGAAGTCACCATCCCTGAAGGTTTTCAAAAACTGGATAGATGTGGCACTTAGGGGATGGTTTAGGGATAATGGTAGTGCAGCGCTATCGGTTGGACTTGATGATCTTGAAGGTCCTTTCCAACTGTGATGATGTTCCTATGTTTCTATGTACCTCACCCTGTCTTCAAATAAGTCAGCATGAAAATGTCCAACTGTTATTTTCTCATCTAGTCGCAGAGCAAAGGCACGTGATATTTCTGGTTTGATTTCACCTTCTTCATTTTCACCTTTACCCACCAAGTTGTTCATATCATCAGAAGAGAGTACAATTTCTCTGTAATCCATTTGTAATAAAATCTCCATGCTGTTAACTATTTACCAGTGACACTGTCCATCCCTTTTTAGAGTCTCTTTTGTATTTTTCCAAAATAAACTCTAAGGGCTAATACACTGAACTTAGAAGATATTTCTATGGACAGTCGTCTGACAGACTCCAGATTTAAGGGCATGTAAAGGATTAAATTGAGCTATAAATTAACTTCTAAAGACAGAGATCTATTCTAGCATGTCCAATTCCAATCCCAATATAATTAAGCTTTCTGCAAAGCTACTTTCCTCCTCCAGCTAAACCTGGCATTTTTAAAACTCTGCAAGTAATCAGCAAACAGAACTGCAAAAGGCTTCTTCATGTAAACAAGCAAGATACTGGTAAAGGTATTTATTTGTGCACCTTCTACGTGCAGAATGACACGTAATAGAATTTGGTTTCCATCTGGGAAAGCTTAATGCCTCATTTATGAGAAAAAAATATAACAAAACAGATGGGTGGTTGAAGGAGGAGGTCCATGAGGCAGTTGCAGCCTTATCATCTATTCAGCACTAGGAAACACATTTACCTTCAAAAGCTGACACAGCACAGAAAGAACTGGGTCTTGATACTACAGTTTTATGCAGCTCTGCCTACACGTGCCTGTCATCTTCCTACAAAACAGAGAACTCCAGCAATCTAATAAGTGTTACAGTCCTAAAGGCTTTGGTTTGCATATTAAATAGCTTGGAAACATGAACCCAACGGTGAGAGAAGCTAAGCCTTATCAGGGTGCTCAGGCTGCCCAGCATTTCAGAAGATCAGGATAACATATGGCTTGCCCTGCTGATGATTCACAGTATGGCATTCAGTCCACAGAAATGTGAACAGTTCAAAAAAGGATCGAGAAATCTTCGAGAAATAAAAGACAGTAGTCAAAACTCTGCTGTAAAATTGCAAAAGCACCTACAATAGGATGGCTAGTTCATCAGTGAAAGAATCTCATTTCTTCCAAAAAAATTACTACTGGCACAGCACCCATACATTTATGCCTCCCGGTAGTACTCAAATCTTCAGATCCTCGTTAGTGCAATGTTAACTCGCTTCCAGGTAAGGTGACAACTCCAACTTCACAGGCAACAACTCCCATGGCTTTGTAAATCCATTACTTCTCATGTGATAATGCTATGCTTACCTCTGTTAGCAACATGACGAATACACCTTAGGAAGTGCACAGGTATATGAGGAAAGCTTACAATGAAATGGAACAATAACACATATGGTATTTCAAAGAAGTTAGTGTTGATAACTGAAATTTATTATAAGCATTTGTCCTATCTAATATTCTACTGAAGCTTCTCTATGTGGAACTGAAAGTTCATAAAATTCTAACTTTAAATTCATTGTTTCAGAAGATTTCAGGAAAAAAAGTCTTTAATTTAAATGGCAACCCAATTGCTCCCTCAGACATGAAAAGCAAGCAACTAAAAGAAAAACTTTATCGGCACGCACTTGTTAGTTTAACAAGAACTAACATAAAATTTTGGAACGCTTGGGGTTAGCTATGCAACATAATAAATATGAAAATCTATGCAGATGCTGAACAGAATTACACTTCACAGTTCCCATACTTTTCTCTCTGGATATACTGATAAAGGCAACATGGGCTTCTTTTTACTCCTCTTTTGCCACCACTGTTCTTAGTATCTAGACAGATTTGTCAGGAATAATAAGATGAAACCTCTTTCAATGACAAAAAAATGCATCTTACTTTCCTCTAACCTGCTTAACTGTTTATCCCTTCTAATGTTCAGTAGACATACAACAGCCTCTTGAGTTCCTAAATAGCTTTTTATTTCAACTGAAGAACCCAGCTGACCCATTTCTATAGTATGATGAACATGAAGAACTGGATATGATAGTAAAGCTCTGAAAATAAGACAAGAATGCAAAGTGGACACACTTTGCTCATTCACCACTGCAAAAACCTCAGCATGCAACTTCAGTAAATGAAGTTTTCTAACAGTCCCTGCCTGCTGCATTACATATTGCTTAGGTAATACAGTGTCCAAAACTATGAACACAACATTCACAGAAATCAGGCAGCAGTAATGCCAGATACATCATCAGGAATTGCTTACAAGAAGGATGAACTGCAAGAGCAAACTCTGCAAGGAAGATTTCCTCTGTAAGACCATTAACAAAGAATCACAGTCACAGAATGTTAGGGGTTGGAAGGGACCTCGAAAGATCACCTAGTCCAACCCCCCTGCCACAGCAGGATTCCCTAGACCACATCACACAGAAATGCGTCCAGGCCCTGACAGTCACCCTTCACATATTTATATGCATAAACAAGGTCACCCCTTAGTCTCCTCTTCTCCAAGCTAAAAAGACCCAGCTCCCTCAGCCTTTCCTCATAGGGTAGATGCTCCACTCCCTTGATCATCTTGGTGGCTCTGTGATAGACTCTTTCAAGTAGTTCCCTAGCCTTCTTAAACTGAGGGGCACAGAAATGGACACGATATTTCAGATGCAGCCTCACCAGAGCAGATGAAAGGGAGAGAAGAACCTCTCTTGATCTGCTGACCACACCCCTTCTAATCCACCCCAGAATCCCGTTAGCCCTCCTGGCCACAAGAGCACACTACTGGCTCATGGTCATTCTTCTATCCACCAGGACCCCCAGGTCCCTTTCCCCTTCACTGCTCTCCAACAGATCAGTCCCCAGCCTATACTGATCCATGGGGTTGGTCTTTCCCAGGTGCAAAACTCAACACTTGCCCTTCTTGAATTTCATTCAATTTCTCCTTGCCCAACTCTCCAGCCTCTCTAAGTCACACTGAATGGTAGCACAACCCAACCCTCCAGTGTGTCAGCCACTCCACCCAGTTTAGCGTCATCAGCAAACTTGCTGACAGTGCACTCTGTTCCCTCATCCAGGTTGTCAGTGAACAGATTGAAAAGTACTGCTCCCAGTACTGACCCCCGAGGGACTCCACTAGACACAAGCCTCCAACCAGACTCCATCCCATTTACCAGAACTCTCTGACTTCTGTCTTTCAACCAGTTCACAATCCACCTCACTACCTGATCATCCAGACCACACTTCCTCAGTTTAGCTGGACATGCTAAGTACTTCATGGTACCATGGCACAGACGAGAGAACTGCAGCAGGAAGTACAGTATGTGCTATATACTCACACGGATGTGGTCTATTTGATGAAGAAATACAAAAATGCTCCACTATATTTACACACATGGGCTTGCCAGATCAATCAAACCTCACTGCTAACAGCTCATACATTTGGTTCCTGTGATTTCTCCTCAATCACAGCATCACACACTGCATCTGCCTTGTAACGTCAGTCTCTTTTTCACTAAAGAACTCCATGAGCAAAATAGAGTCATGACGCCATCACATCTAGTCTGAGTGCCCAAAGAGGTGAATGCATTGTCCTGGTCCTGCACAGCAACCAGAGGATTATCAGGCAAAGAGGGCCTTGCCCCTAAAGGCAATCTGCTAGCAATACATCACTGAGCTGCAGCCTAGTGTTATCCACCCTTCTACATAAGTGACTCCAGATGCCTGGGCAGCATATCCACTGCTGCACCCTGTGATGTGATGCTGCATAACCCTCCTTTCACTCTTGGGACAAAAGCAGCTTAAGTCATCTCAAAGGTCCATCTACATTGTTTACAGAAGCCCCCTAATGAATGCACCCATCCCAACAACTGCCCTACTGTCACTAGACAAGGCATGCAAAATAAAGTCCTGCTTGAACACATGTAAGTTAGGTTGCCAGGACCTAGCACAAATATTCAAAAAAATCCCTACCTTCCTAAGTGTTTTAAAAGGCTCTGGGTAAATATTTCTCTTTGTCACATTCCTTTAAAGGCACTGATCCAAGTGTTTAGAGCAGCTTGAGCTGTCAATTTACAAACTTACTGCTGCTCTGCACACAAAGCAGTGTTTTGATACAAATAAATGCATATATCCACATGGATAATCAACAGCATGCAGTTGGTACTAACTGTTACTCCCCCGAGACTTTGCACTGCATCCGTTCAGAACCATCAACTATCGTCATTGGATCACAAGCAACAGTGATTTGAATTACATGAAAATTTGAGTTTTCATCACAAGAAGCATCAAACTTCTAGAAACTACTCTGGAAAATTTTGAAAATATGGTTGAGACATTCAGGAAATTTTAAAGTTCAGTTAGGGAGAAAACAAGAAACTTTTTTTTCAACTGTCACAACTGTTTTGAGGTGGCCTAAGCCCTGATTTTTCAATACTGTGGACTGGTCCAATCCACTGCTGCTTTGTCTCACTGTCATGACTGTGATTCCAGCCATTTTTATGGTCATTGCTTCAAAGTAGGTCAGTAACTGTATTTGCTATTTTACAGATAAGGAAATCAGGGCAGGGGATGACAATGACTTTGCAAAGACAAAATTTAAGTCAAGAAAATAAAAATGCAAATTCAGACAACGTATCTCCTAACAATACATCAGCAAAAGTTGATTTGCTCTCAAGTTGCACAGAAATATTATACATAGATTCTTCTCTTAACTATCTATCTGTTCAGAGGGCAATTCAGCACTATGCTTCTCTTTCAACAGCAATTACAACCTTAAGAATTTTAAATTAGGCATTTGCCTCTCAAAACTTGAGGGTGAATTCAGTCAGAAAGTGTGTCTTCCTTTGAAATATCCAGAAACGGCTCCTGGAAAGGATATATTGGTATCTATAAATCTCAGCAAAATTAGTTAGAAATCAATGTTAGCCTATACAACACCACCATTCTCTTGGGAATTAACCACCATATAAGGCTGAATTAAATATTTCCATTGATTTTTATTTAAAAAGAAAAAAATAACAATTTTACCCCAATTCTAGTGTATACTTTTAGGTTTCATGCAAAAATACCAACTTTTTAAAGCATATATAGGAAAAAAATATACACAGAAAGTTTCTGTTTTCTTTTCCACTTACAGAATTAATAGGATCTACTTATTCTTTTTTGTTACTGCAGTGTTATTTTGTTGCCACTACTGGATTCTAAGAACATAAACACAAACTGAACTCACAACACAGTAATTCGCAAGGAATTAAAACAGCAGAAGCAGCAACACTAAGAATACTAAATGCTGAGCCAGTGTCCTTGGTAAAGTCCCTAACACTGGCCACTCAACCTGAATTCTCTTAAGTCAATGGTAATGTAGGGTGCCCTCCTCCATATCCTTAAAAAGTCTGATTTCAAACAACTGCTATGTGCCTCCCATCTCAAAATGGCATCAAACGCTGGTCAGGTATTTCAAGGAACACATCCAATATTCACAAGTGACTGAATATTTAGATCAATAAAGCAGGAAGCGTGCAGAACGAAAGCAGCCACGAAGTGCTAGGAAAATGAAGTAGAGTCAGTACAGTAATCTGTACATCTGCAAAGTACAGATGGGTAAATGCGCTGAGACAGTGAGAAGAAAGAGGAAATGTCATAACTGTGAGGCAACAGAAATGGAGAAGACTAAAAACCGAGAAGGAAAGGAAGAGGCAAACAAAAGCAGACAAAGCATTTTTTCACGAATCAGAGGCCAGAGTAACTGTTTCCTAAAATGCTATCCTAAAAAGGCTTTTGCATGAAAAAGGAACACGTAGTCCACAAGTTGGACACTTCACAATCAAACCATTTTTATCCTCTATTTCTTTCTTTCGCCCATTTCAATCCTACCTGCTCTTTGGTCTCAGATTTCTACTGTCCAACCTGTCCACACTATTGCTACTCTTAAAGCTCAGTGACTACCAAAATGCCCATCACTGACTTTCAGTGCTGATTTCACGTCACCTCTCCAGCCCCTAGCTATGCACTGTATGGTTTTCTAAGTACCTAAGCTGTGCTGTGCCAGAAGACTTTAATTGCTTTGCATTTGCACAGGATCCACAACATGAAGACTTTGATACTCTCCAAAGCTGAATCTTCCAGGTGCAGGTAGCTAGTCTGGGAAGAATGCTCTTCCGAGTCAGTCACCCAAAAGAACAACCCCACCACAAATGGGCATAGACTTGCAGTAGTTCTATAGCTGAACTGATTCCCTACAACAGGAAACAGGCACTCAGTCTTCCACTGAATCCAAAATACCCTCATTCTTGTCACCTCTGTGTCCTCTGATTTACTGGTTTAAGAATAGAAAAGCTGTTGTTCCTAAAGAACTCTGGTATTGAATCTATATAAGTATTTGCAGAAGTTAAATGAGATACTGTGTATGTCTGTAAAGACCTAGATATGGTATTTTGAAATATCTAGATTTATGCACATGGGAATCCTAGCTTCACTCAAAATCACGCAGATTTACAATAATATTTTCCAAAGTACTTGATATGATTTACCTTACAAGTTTTACTTTCAAAGGGACTTAGTATCTAGGTCATGTAAGTACTTCAGAAACTGGAAGTCTTTTCTGCTCCTACTCTCACATTTCTTTTTTAAAATGACTACTTTAGGTATTCAACTTCAGTATGACTCTAAGCATACATTCTCTTTGCAATCAATGGACACACACAGTTCCTTCCAAATGGTGACATGCAGCAGTTAAGCCGGATACCTAAAGTCAGTGTGAATACCTATCTGTGTATTTTGTCTGCATTTAGGCAAGCAATTTTGTCATGGCTGGCCTTCCAATGTACCCTAAAGTAAGGAGGTACCACAGTTTTCTTTCATTAATTGTTAGGAGGCAGACAAAGCAGATTTTTTTCTTGCATATGACTTTTCTGAACATCAATGCAGGAAGAGATAGAGATATCAGAGAGGAAACAACCACAACTCCTCTTAAACCAGAACAACTCCAAGTGCTTGGCAAATTGCATGTAAATCACATCATAACAGCAATTTATCTTCTACTCCACACTGAACAAAAGAAACACAAATGAAAAATTACCTGAGCACCATAGACTCGTTGCATTGCCTGAAGCAACTGGTTTGTATATTCAGTAAGGGTTCCTGCATCTTCTTCAAATACACTGAGCAAAGACCGAGTCTTCAATAAAAGAAAAAAAGCAAATTATTTTAGTTAGTCCCAAGTGAAAATATTACAAAGAATTGTAAATGACTGTAAACAGATGGTGGCAAAAATTACAAATCAATTAAAAATAATAAGCCCTTAACTTTGTATGGTTCTGTTTACTCAGAATTTCAAAACGTGTAAATTACTCCTTCTATTAATGGAGAGCTAAACTGAGGCATAAGGAAGGGAAGTGATAAAATGCTATGGCCAAATGCTGACTCCCAGTCTCTTGCTCTAGTAGACACTGCTTTCAACATAACCAGGAATGTAAAAAATCCTGACTATCTGCCCGCTGACTACAGTAATCCAAACCATGTTAAGGACTCTGGGTCAAACACCACTGCTGCTCACTTTACTTCTCTAATGTCAGACTGCTTTAAAAGCACCCCTTTCCATGAGATAATTTACCAAGTATTATTCACTCTTAACCGTCTCAAGCAACTCTTAAAAAGCCACAGCCAAAGCCAGCTGATGTAATCAGAGTGAACAACTGAGTGTTCATCTACAACAACTGGCACAGAAGTATACACCCACTCAGCGATACCCTGTACTTTCTCCATTCTGCTATCTCATCCCTGTCAGCAAACAGGCAAAGAAAAAACCATAACAATTTCTGTTATCTTAAAGACAGGTTTGTTTTGGTGGAATCATCAGAACTAAAGAATTATGTTGCTGACACAGCTCCTGAGATGAAGAACAAAGATATTAATGCCGAGCTCCAGAATTTGCTAGATCATAGCAATAATGAAAGAGGGAAGGCTGTCTCTTTAAGAAGGTCACGATCCATCCTTAGTCTTAACTTTGGTAAATCCAATCTGTTTGATGCTAACTGGCAATGTCTTTCCATCTGTACAGCTAACTTATATGACATTAATTAGTTTCATCTGCTTATGTGAGAAGCATGCATAAACTTCAGCACCTCCATAATCACATCAGACCTGTTACAGAAAAAGTGCTTCATCTATCTTCCTATTATCTCTAATGTACCTGAAGTATTCAGGTTCAAATCCGGAAAATTTACTTCAAAGATTTAAGATAGTTTTAAGTTGCTCCACTATTTCAACAGAATGCACAGGTACGTCCTCAAGGTATTGATTCTTCTCTGCTCAGAGTTTGTCCTGAAAAACTCAAAATTAGCACCCTTCAAAAACCCTGGCCTAAGATTACCTATCATTTCATCTCTACTAAGAAGCATCTAAGCCAGAAATTAGCGTTACCTAGTGTTTGAAGTACATGACTGGAGAGTCAGTCCTTGGGTTCTCTTGTATACACTGCATGGGAGTACTTCCATACTTTGAGTAACTCTAAGGCTCTCAGTGTTTCACTCTGCTAACATGCTAAGCTGCTAGAATACTTCCTACCTGAGAGACACTGCCAGTCTATGCATTCAGGAAACCAGTCTCAGACCTTACATGTAAGGACATACACAATACGAAGTACTGCTTTTAAATAAAGAGAACATAAAACCCAAAGAATGAAGAGAAGGCCAAGTGAACAAAATGAACCCAAATTTATAAAGGACCTTTGTGCAGAACTTCCCTGCAAGGACAGTGGCATGACTGAGAGCTTTCCACACAAAGCTATTATTTCAGTAATTGCAAACATACTGCTTTTCAAAAATACCTGGTTTAAAACATTTTATCTTCAATGATGCATTAAAACAAGTGAAACTCATGTCAACAAACTATGTTCTATCTATATAATGCTCACCTTCCTTGTTTTATGTTACACCAGCACATGAAATGCACACGGTGTGAAGCTGGTTAAAAAACACATCTTGGGAAGGCAAAACTGATAAAACTTGAGCCAAATCTCAAGCCAAGACTAAAGTTACAAAGAAACTGCCTGAAGTAGGCTGCAAATCACACATTTCTGCATACTGAAAAAGGTTTCCAAACACAAGAATGTCAACTACATTCCTAAATCTTACAGAATTTTTACAAGGTCAGTTTTTCAGATGTCTAAGTATGGGTTGAGGTAGAACAGCTCTGGGAAATAACTTCTGAAAGTCTTGGCCTCAGTTATGAGAGCATATTGTTCAAAAATAATAAAAACAAAAATTGATTCAAGCAGTTTGGAATTTATTCTTAGAAATTTTTATATTTAAGATTACCATTTTAAATCACTGCCACAAAATACCGGCATATGTATGTTGTTGCTGTTTTGACAAATTCTGGAATAGCAGCTAATACTAAGAAACCAGTAATCCAAATATTAAGCTAACATTTACGAGGCATCATTAATAGGACCTGGCTTCTGGAAACACAGGAGAAAATAAAAAATCTACTTCCATGTAAGTATTTCCCTTGTTTTCAGTATGACTACTTATGTAAATTTCTCTCCTATTTTATGGCTGAACACTTCAAAGTTAAGACACTACTTATGGCCTTTTCAGTGCTTTCAGTACTTGGAGGCAAATCAAGACAAAAGTACTAAACCATTGGGGAGAGAAAAATCAAGTTTCAGAAAACAAATGAAGAAATAACTTTGGCCTAATTCTCTTCTGTCCTGCGTGCAACTTACATACTTCACACAGTTTATACAAAGTTAGATTAAATCCTCATTTTACCATTCCTTTGCATTGCTGTAACTAACTGCACGGGGCAGAGGAGAATCAGGTCCCTTTACACAGAAGCAGATGATTCCCACAAGGTACTATAGTCAAAATTCTGTGGGAGACTGCCTTTTTTGCTTTGATTTTAAAGCACTCAGCTCACAGAAGGACCCCATTGAGCTGTCAATCTAAAGCTCTCCCCAAGAAAAAAAGCAATAAAAATACAAAAGACTGGGAAAACCCCACCAGTTTCTTTGCATGAAAAAAACAGATATAGCAACACTCTGCCATTATAAAAATTAAACAACACCCCTCCCTCCCAAAGTTGTAGATCATGAACAAAAAGTAATGACCAAATCAAGCCAAAGCATCCTGCAAATGCTTGGTTTTATGCACAGCCTGGTATTTCCAGTAATTGCAAAGATGTTAACAGCCTTCATTTCAGGTCAGAAGAAATATGAAGACCTTCAAATTCAATTCAGTGTATTGTTCAGCTGCCTTCAGTCAGTGTTACATTTTTAATCACGAAGGAAGTGTTTGTTGACTGAAGAGTTAAGCAAGTTCACTTATCCTGCGTGTCAAGTTCGTCAGCTTCAGAATGCAGTGGGGAGGTTAATGGTAAACTATCATTAATAACTGCTCATAATAAATCTAGCACATTTTGGTAAACTGTGGAACACAGAAGAGTTCAGCCTGGCAAGGAACTCTGCAGGTCACCTTGTCCAAACCCCTGCTCAAAGCAGGGCTTATTCTTACTCAACACTTTTTCCGGTCAAGTTTTGAAAATCTCCAAGAATGGAGATTTCACATACAGTGTATCAAAGACATGATGAAAATCATTCTTACTAGAATGGGATTTCATGGAACCATAGAAACACAGGATAAGAAGAGGTGATCAAGATGAGCCCTGAGACTCCTTAAGTCCTGACAGGTGCATGACCAATCTTTGCTTCAAAATGTCTCATGACACACTTTGTAAAACCTTTCAACAATCTGCTCCACAGCTTACAAATTCATTCTTCCTCCTGATCCATCAGCGGATGAAGTAGGATTACAACACAGAGCTACTTAGGAGCAGGATCCATACTGATCTACTCTGCCCTCCTTTATTCTTTCCCTGCTTCATCAGTTACTTTTGTGTCTTTGTCTGTACCATGCTTTGACCTCAAATGCACATTCCACACCTTCCTGTGACATTTCCCTCCTTCCATCCTCCTTTCCCAGCTCTTAAGGCCTCACACCTCTTCCCCCTGAAAACATCACAACACGGCATGCTCTTTGCTACGGGGTTTCCACGGTCCTCAGGGATCACTTCTGCAGCTGCCTTGCAACATGCTCCCAGAAATGGCGCACTGGGTGCTACACTGGGCTGGGCACAGCACTGGGGTGATGGGAGAAACGTCCTGTCCTACCTACAGTTGGGAAGGAGCAGGCAACAGCCTGTCCTTTTTTCTTGGACTCTTTCAGAAGGAAGTCACCTTCAGTAGGATCCACCGCACCCCTCCTCACGGGAGATCCTGAATCTGAACTACCACCCTCGGGATGCCTAGGCACTAATGGGGAGGGGCAGGCATACTGGAGGTGACATTCCTTCAGCCCGCTTTTGTCATGAGGACAGGTGATTCACAGCCCAGAAGTCTCCCTTTCCCTCAGGGACCTCAGAAGAACACAGGGCACCGTGCTCACCTATCCTTCCACAACACACCTCACTTCTTCACGGCAACCCTTACAGCCTGTGAGCGCACACCAAGGCAGGGTTGCATGAGGATAAATCCTCTCCTTAGAGGTTTCTTTAAGGGAGGTGAGGAGAAAAAACGCCGTGTCCCGGTCTCCTTGCACCCTACCCCTCCTCTCTGGGGTGCAGCCCTTTTCCCCAGAGGTCCCCAGGAACAGATACGGCCCTGACAGATGCCCCGTAGAAGACCAAAGTTTCCCCCCCACGACGCCACACAGGTGCCGTTTACCTGCTTTCCCGCATCCCTGCTCTCCGACGGTTCTGACAGGCAGAAGTCACCCTGACCCACTTCTCTGCCCGCCGGGGGCTAGCCCGCCCTGCCCTTCTGCACCGCCTGCTGACACCCATCTCCCCACTGCGGAACGGCTGCTCCTCCGGCCCTCCCAAGGTGTCAGCCCCCCACCGCTCCAGCCAGACCCGGTGGGGCCGCCCGCCGGCACCGCCAGCTCAGGTGCGTCACAGCGACGGTAAGTCGGCAGGGCACTCCCTCGGCGGCGGCCGCGGCACAGCTGCGACCCCCCGGCCCCAACTTCGCTCCTAGCAGCTGGCCGCTACCTGCGGGCTGTCCTGCAAAGCTTCTTCCAGGAGGAGTTTATCGACGGCTGGCATGCTGGCGATGCAGCGAGGCTGTGCTCAGGCACCCGGATCCGCGGCAGCGGATGCCCGCTGGCACGCCCTGACGGCGGGGCTCGGCGGCGTCCCTCCCCGAGGGGGTGGCCGCGGCTCTCCGCGGGCAGCGCGGTACGGCAGCTGGCTGACTCGGCTGGCAGGTTTTGCGCAGCAGCCTCGGGCCGCTCACTCCTCCCAGTTCCCGTCCACCGGAGGAAACGAGTCATGGGGAGGGCCTGCGGCAGGCAGGAGCGTGGCAGGCGGGGGGTGGCTTCCTGCCGCCATGAACTCCTTGGGCCTGGGCCGTGCGGCGGCTGTTTTGGTCGCGGGGGCGCAGGCTGCGGATGGGGGACTCCTGTTTGCTTCCTCCTCAGCTGCGGGTAGCAGGGGCTAGAGAGGCCTCCCGCAATCCCGGTCATGGCTCTGTTACCTGGATACTAGGGTGAAAGGACGGGGGTACAGCAGAGACTGTGGGATTCCCTTTCAGCTGAGGGAGATCTCCGTGGCTGCTAGGGTGCGTGGGTGTGAGGGAAAGGAGGGAAGGATCACAGCCTTCAGCCTCGGCGTGCGGGGCTGAGGATTTCTAGCTGTGGGTGAGCTCTTTGCTGTGCTCTTGCCTCAGATACACTGCAGAACTGGGGGATACTGGCTGGCTCAACTAGGTTACTGGAGCCCTAGGTGGCTTAGTAAGCCCCTTGGGGCCGCGGTCACTTTCTATGACCAGTGTAGCCACTGGCTAAGGAGTAGCTCTGATTTGTGGCACCCGTATTTGATTTTGTTTATGGACAACTCTGCAAGAAAAACTGTGGGACCACAGAGTGCTCCAGACAGGTCAATCCCCACTCAGCCATATGGGAGTTAGTAGGGAAGTATTTTAAGTTACTGGTCCTTTACGTACAAAGCCATATTTTTACTACAATCTCACTGCTGTCTCAATTGTATTGGATAACTTCAGCATTTAGGTATTAATTCGGATACTTAGTTGAACGAAGCTAATGTTTTCAAAGTAAGCAGAGTCTTGCTCGATCTGTATTTCATTGGGTTGATATTTTGAAGGGTGGCCACTTCTTTTAGATGCCTCATTTTCTCTTAATGTCCAGACTTACTGATCTGCAGATCAGCTGCTCTATGCTTGTCAGCTGTAGCTTCTGTTGTTCCACTGTGGCTTGAGACAAAAATGGAAATACGCAAAACCAGAATCCCGTTTAAGACAACATTTCTGAGGCTGCCAATTAAACAGAATATGCAAAAAAAATTGGCAATAAAATGATATTATTGTCTTTTGAAGAACTGTAAATTTTCAGAGAACTCATGTTGCAGCCCTCTTTTTAGAGAAGAAAAATAATTTAAAAAAAAAGAAAGCAAAAACAACCCCCAAAAAACAACACAGCTTGAGTTGTAAAAGAACTCCAAACATTAGCATTGGCCTGCTTTGCCATTATGGTAAGTGCCTGCTCTTTGCATCTAAATCCCCATGGATTTTTCCACTTCTGTCATTTTTATACAATAGTGAATGTTTTATACGGCAAGAAAGGTGATTGTTAGTACAGGTTTTCTGTGCTCATTAAAAGACTGCACACAAGCAGGTGGCCATAAGAAAGTTTTGCTGATCAGCTGGATGATTGTTTACTCTAATTAGGTATGAGAAATGGTCATTGAACCCTGTAATTTTGGCCAAGATATTTCTGTGTGTCTGACATTGATTGGTATTGCTTCTGAAGCTTGTGATAGGACCTTTAACCCAATGTGCCATGCCTGCCTTGGTATGACTCTGCTCCATTGGGCCTGCCTCTGGACTCCCTGTTCCAGGCCCCTGAGTAAGAAAAGAGTTCTCACGTTTCGTCCACTTTTCATGCCTGAATAAAGACACTGAGCTGTAATAAAAATCTCTAGCTAATACCAAAACCACGAAGTATGACAGTATGTATTTACATAATGAGAAAACAAAAATAGATGTGGCTTTATCATAATAATGTTTCAGAGAATTTTAGAATGGTGGAAAGAGGTCAGAGAAATCTTTTTTTTGCCTGCAGAATATGAAGTAAGGCACTAGTTAGGCATTAGACTTAAGAATCCATGAGTGCTTCTGAGCTAATTTTGTCAGTCTATGCCAAAGTCTTATTTTTCTTTCTTCAGAGATTTTGAAAACATTATTTGAAATTCACTGAGGAAGAGAAGGCTATGATTTATCAGATTTTCTGTATCTTTTAAAGTAGCTTCAGGGCACTTTTGAATATTTCCCAAATACTTTTTTAACAACTCTGCCCTTTTCTTTCCCCCTCTAATCTTGAAATAGTTCAGCAACAGCACTTTCCCTTTGGGTTGAAATATTTGCTTCACCCAGAAAACCTTGGTGTGGTTTGTGTTTTTATTTCACATTGTATTCTCTCCCAAGAGCTATAACCTTTAAAGTCTTATCTTGTTCTTCTTGGTGGCTTTGTTTAGTCTAATGTTCAAGTGTGGAAGCCTGTTGTCATTCTAAAATTGAGGGTAGCTATTTCCAGAACAGGTTCTACTAGTTTTATTTAAATAACATGCACTTGAGTCACTACCAAAGGGTGACACTTTTATTGTCATTCTTTTTTGCATCATTCCCTACACAGCTATAAGCTTGGTGGATTGCTTGTTTATAGTGACCAAAATATTTTATTGAACTTTCCCAATACAGTCCAGATGGTTTTGAATTTTTTAAAAAATAATCTTCCTTACAAATAGTTGAAGTTACCCTTTCCTTGTATTACTGATAGTTGCGATTAGTTTCCCAGTCACCTGGTTTTATTAGGTCTAAAGAATTATTTTTGAGTCTTTCTAAAATTATTAAAATCACCCACAGTACTAGCACCAAATGTTACAACAATTTATTTAAACAACATTAGTGATATTATAAAAAAATTAGATACCACTCTGTATAGGCAGACCTTTGGGTGTGCCTTTGAAATGGGAAGATGCTGTCTCTGGGTTTCATGGGTTTCTGTGCATGGCACCAGTGCTGCAGTGAAGGGCTCCTGGGCCTAGGCACTGCCCTAGAAGCAGCCTGTCCAGTACAGCTCCAGGTGGCATGCTTCTGGGTTACTGTGCAGTACCTACACTGCATCTGGTACCCAAGCCAGCTTCTTCAGAGCTGCTTTGGTAGTTTTGCACTGCACGGCATCTTATCCCCCTCTGGAAGAGAAGTGGCATGGCATTTATCTTCTTGTGTGGTCCAGGAGCTGCTCACTGCACTGGGCGCTGCTAGCAGGAAGCTGCCACCTCCTCAGCTCCTCTCTTCTAAATCCAGATATTGAATTCAGTATGCAGTTACTGAGCAAAGTCTTGGTAGTGGAAAGCACTATTATAACTAGTCTTCAAAGACAAATATAATGGGAACATTGAATATATGGAAAGAGAATAGGCATAGAGCAGACACAGTAGCGTCAGTCACTTGAATGTTCAAAAAACCTGTTGGCAATGTGAACTGAGCTGGAGAGCACTTCCGGTGAGCAGTCCAATTAATTTTGATGTGTGTAATCTGTAACCTACAGATGACTTGATTATGTTAAGAGGAATGCTTTTTTATGTGAGAACTTAAGGTAAAAGTGGCCACAATGAAATTGGTGCATACTGCTTATCAAACTAATAAGAATTAATAGTATCAAATGAAATCAGTAAATAATAGAGCATGTCTAAGAAGACATGATGCTTCCTTCCAGCAAAAGCCTGAATGTAGCCCAAAAATCTCATAGCTCAGAGAATGAACAATTTTAAAGAAGAAGAAAGTCTGGCTTGATCTCTAAGCTCAAGATTTGTCTGCTCTATGCATCTCATTGTAAAGTGTTGTAAAATCTTAAAGTACTACTGCAGTTTTGCTGGAATTTAGTGCATCTTCAGACTTGAATTTGAGGGTTTATGTTGTTCCTGTTTGAGGCTGGTCAGGAATATCCTTTGGTAACCAATCAGTTAGGTATGGTCCTTGTCAAACTGCCTTTGCTTGCTTATGTGACAGAAGGGACCACAGTGTGAGATGGCAGCTGGGGACTATGCCTTCTGCGGGACTGGAGGGTCTTGGTGTCATACTTCCAGGTTTGCCTAAGTGCTTTTCCACCTAACTGCCCAGCACCAGCTCATGGCTTGAAGCAGCAGTGCTGAACGTGGATGGTGTTGTCTGTGAGTTAATAAGCCCTTGCCAGCTTTAATTGGCTTGTTTGGAAACAAGGCAGCTGTTGTGTATCCTTATTATAATTTATTTCCAAATTTGATAATCCACCCAGTATTAATGGAGAGCTGACTGTAATTATCTTTTCTGGTTAGACTAGTTACAGAGTAAGTCATATTGCATTGTGTTTTCTTTCTCATTTGTTCCATTATAACTTTAAAGAACATGTTGCAGTATACTTCCTTTTTGGCTCGATACCTTATACTTTGCAAGAAATTTCTGAGCAATAATGTGTTAGTCACATGTTTGCTAAGTCAGCTGAGTCTATTTATGCATTTGACAATGTCTAATATTCTTCTTCATGCTCAGTGACAAAGAAATCTTTGAACTATGAATGACTTTTAGAGGTGTCATAATTTACCCTACGTTGTGCAGCTGTCCTGCATAGAGGGTATATTAAATGACAGTGGCAACGAATAATTTCAAATTATTCTTCACAAGTGAAAGATCTGAAAAAGAATCTCACTAGTCTCACAATCAGAAGCATCCCAAACCAATTTTTTAATAATATCTGAACAAATTACTGGTTAAATATGTACAAGATAACTCTTGGACACATAGAAAAGGGTTATATTATTATTTTATGGGTCATTCTCAAAATCATATCATGCCGAAACAAGATTCCATTGAAATCATTAATTACCAAATAACCAATATCTCTTGCTCTTTGTTTTAATGTAAAACACATGGCTTGCTTTATTTCCATTAAACATACTAGCAATATGCCAAAATGGATATGTACAGAGGTACTGGCTAGTGAGATTGAATTAAAATCTCTTTGAAGGTGAAGGGTGTAACTCCCATTTTTAATTTCATGTAATTTAAGGACAATTAAGTTGCCACATGTAACCAAGGGCAGCAGCAGCCTCCATCCAGATCCAGAATAAGAATATGGTTTCTGAATCCTGAGTCTCTCATGAAAATATGGGCTAGAGCTGTTGTCATCACTTCCCCCGTCAGCCTTGTGGTGTGTGGCCTCTGGTGGTGTTGGCATGACTCTTTTTCTGGGATCCTGCCTGATGAAGGGCATTTAACAGTTTTCTTTTGCTTTCCAAGGAACAGGAGCAAGCAGAGAATGTGTGGTTCATTTGTAGTGACAAGTACTGAAATATTTTAAACTAATGTTATTACCTCTTGACCACAGTTTTTGGAGTGTTTAGGTAAAAGCTAAGATACAGGCTCCTTTTTCTTTTCAGCTGTGCTTTTTGTAGTGTATTTTGCTCCCTAAGCTAGCAGCCACTTCTGTTTCAGGTGATGGTCCAGTGGAGTTCAAGGGTATCTGAGGTATAGTGAAAAATCTTGCTGGGAAATACAATAAGTGACTGAAAGAATAATAGAAGTGCTTCGTCAAAGAAATGTGCATGTGGTATGATTCTGTACATGAAAATAAGAGACATCTAATGCCTGGCATATAATTGCATTATGAAATGCTAATAAGTAACCTGTTTGGCATAAAGGTTACTAAAGGTTAGAATACCATCTTGAAAATGCAGATGGATCTTCAGGTAGAACTGTCAGTTTAGTGTCAGAGGGAACACTGACTCAGAGGCCTTCTTTAGTAGGGTTTAGAATACAACGTTAATAAAAATATCAGGTGCAAAGGAACTTAAAGTTGTCACTGAGTCTAAAGCCAGCTTTTAGCCTGATTTTTTTACCATGAGATCACCTGAACCAGCCTTGATGGTTCAGGCCTTCCACTCTTGTGTTTCCTTCTGAACAACAAGAATTGAAAAGTTCGTGTCTTAACTCTGATCGCTTGCTTTAGTTCATATTTCATTGGCACCCTTCTGTGCCAAGAGGCTAAAAAAGCTGAATGGTAAAGTCATGATTGATGAGGACTGGGCTAGGGAGCAATTAAGCAATATGGACATCCATAAATCCATGGGGCCTGATGGGATGCACCCACGGGTGCTGAGGGAGCTGGCAGAAGTCATTGCCAAGCCACTCTCCATCATCTCTGGTAAGCCCTGGGGGACAGAAGTGGTGCCTGGGGATTGGAGGAAGGCAAATGTCACTCCAGTCTTCAAGAAGGGCAAGAAGGAGAAGCTGGGTAACTCTAGACCAGTCAGCCTCACCTCCATCCCTGGAAAGATGATGGAACACTTTATCATCGACTCTGTCTCTAGGCATATCAAAGATAAGGGGGTCACTAGAAGGAGTCAGCATGGGTTTACCAAGGGGAAGTCAGGTTTGACCAACCTGATAGCCTCTTAGGAGGACATAACCAAGTGGATAGATGAGGGTAGGGCAGTGGATGTGGTTTATCTTGAGTTCAGTAAAGCGTTTGACACTGTCTCCCACAGCATCCTTGCAACTAAACTGAGGAAGTGTGGTCTGGCTGATTGGGTAGTGAGGTGGATTGTGAACTGGTTGAAAGACAGAAGTCAGAGAGTTGTGGTCAATAGGATGGAGTCTGGTTGGAGGCCTGTGTCTAGTGAAGTCCCTTGGGGGTCATTATTGGGAGCAGTACTTTTCAATCTATTCACTGACAACCTGGATGGGGGAACAGAGTGCACTGTCAGCAAGTTTGCTGGTGACGCTAAACTGGGTGGAGTGGCTGACACACTGGAGGGTTGGGTTGTGCTACCATTCAGTGTGACTTAGAGAGGCTGGAGAGTTGGGCAAGGAGAAATTGAATGAAATTCAAGAAGGGCAAGTGTTGAGTTTTGCACCTGGGAAAGACCAACCCCATGGATCAGTATAGGCTGGGGACTGATCTGTTGGAGAGCAGTGAAGGGGAAAGGGACCTGGGGGTCCTGGTGGATAGAAGAATGACCATGAGCCAGCAGTGTGCTCTTGTGGCCAGGAGGGCTAATGGGATTCTGGGGTGTATTAGAAGGGGTGTGGTCAGCAGATCAAGAGAGGTTCTTCTCTCCCTTTCATCTGCTCTGGTGAGGCTGCATCTGAAATATCGTGTCCATTTCTGGGCCCCTCAGTTTAAGAAGGCTAGGGCACTGCTGGAAAGAGTCTATCACAGAGCCACCAAGATGATGAAGGGGCTGGAACATCTTCCTTATGAGGGAAGCCTGAAGGAGCTGGGTCTCTTTAGCTTGGAGAAAAGGAGACTAAGGGGTGACCTCATTTATGCTTTTAAATATGTGAAGGGTGGGTGTCAGGGGGATGGGGTCAGGCTCTTCTCAGTGAAGCCCAGTGACAGGACAAAAGGCAATGGCTGTAAGCTGAAGTATAGGAGGTTCCATGTGAATACAATAAATTTTTTTTTCCCAGTTCAGGTGCCAGCGCACTGGAACAGACTGCCTAGAGAGGTTGTGGAGTCTCCTTCTCTGGAGATATTCAAAACCCATCTGTATGTGTTTCTGTGTGACCTGGTCTAGGGAATCCTGCTGTGGCAGGGGGGTTGGACTAGATGATCTTTCGAGGTCCCTTCCAACTCCTAACATTCTGTGATTCTGTGATAACACTTATATATAGTAGGATGTATCACAAGGTCTATTAGACCTCCACAAAAGTCTACTAGCATTATTATATCCCTTTTGACCTTCCTGCTTGCTCTTTGGGCTCTTTTTTCTGTATACATAGTGTAGCACAATGGGGTCCTGGTCCATAACTGGGACTGCTGCAGACTACAAGGACCCCAAACAGTTCTCCTGCTTGGTTCCCCCTTGAGCAGAGCCTGTCTCCACTGGCAAAGACACAGCAGGATGCGGTGGTGCAACAGGGTGTCATTTTGTGGGTTTAGAGAAACAGCAGAAACCCCAGAGAATGACAGCGAAAGCAATAAGGAAATTCTAGGCAGTGGCCTGATGGACACTGATACCACAAGCTGTTTGTTTCCTGAAGGGGAGTGACTCCTCCAGGCAGGCTGCCAAGACAGCATCACAAACACAAGTACACAAGCAAGTGCTGGCACACCAGGAAAATACACTGCTAAATTGCTGCCCAGGCAGAAGTTTTGGACACCCACAGTCTAGCTCAGCAGGAACCATCTCACCAACCTCTGTGTTCCTTCCCAGTGTTCAGATGCTTCTGGCTTTGCAAGATCAGACCTCTCCAATTTTAATTCCTGTGATAACCACTTGTAAGTTCTGCTGCTTTCTGGAGAAAGCTAAATACTGGAAACCCTTTCCTGTCATATGACTGGAATTATGGACTTACTGTTGCAAACGCAGAGCCTGGCAGACAGCCAGAGTTGCACAGCATGTGCAACTGAGGCACTTCATCCTGCATTGCTGCAGGTGGCAGGATCATCACCCTGCCACACTGGTGGTTTGCTTTGGTGGGGTCCAGTCAGAAGTACAATGGGAGCAGAGATTTGAATTATTATAGTAGAGATTGCAAGCCACATATTGTTACTACGTTTCATAATGTTGTATGTCTTAGAGTGGCTTATTTTAGGGTGGCTGGGTCTTACAACATGGGTAAGAGCATAGGAAGGGTGCAGACCGTGGCCCCTAGGAAGGCTGGCAGCAGGGACAGACTGTCACCCGTAGCAAAATAAGTCTTCCAGTTGGTAAGTCTCAGTGCACTCAAGTAGTTTTTCCAGTATAAAGACCACCATAAGTAAGGTAGAAGCAAGGTGAATTAGCCCACCAGGCCACCAACAGCTTGCTGGCTATAAACTGCTGTTTTGGTTTAGTCCCAGCTGGCAATTAAGCATCACAAAGCTGCTCACTCACTCCCTCTTCACTCACCCCACTGGGGTGGGGGAGAGAATTGGAAAAAAAAAAAAAAAGTAAAACTTTTGAGTTGAGATCAAGACAGTTTGCAGTTTGTTAGGATGGGAAAAGAAGGGAAAGTAATAATAGTAACAATAATTAAAAAAACCAAAACAAACCATAAAACCTGTGATGCACAATAGAGTTGCTCACCACCCACTGACCAATGTCTAGCCAAATTCCCCAAGCTGTGATTGGTGCTTCCTCACCAACCTCTTACAGTCTATATACCAAGCATGACATCCTATAGCATGAAATATCCATTTGGGTAGTTCAGGTCAGCTGTCCTGGCTATGCTACCCCCCACATTCTTGTGCACCTGCTCAATTGCAGAGTATGGGAAACTATTAAGTCCTTGAGTTAGTTTAAACACTACTTACAACAAATACATCACTGCGTTTTTAACACTGTTCCCATACTAAATCCAAAACACAGCACTATACCAGCTACTAGGAAAAAAAATTATTCTGTCCTGGCCAAAACCAGGACAACTGCCCACCTCATGTGACTGAGCACCTCACATCAACTCCACAGTTTGCCTTGCATTGGAGAAGCTGCCCTTTTGCTTTCCACTGTGTGATTTATGGTGCAGGCAGATGTTTTGTAACCCCTGTAATGATGCCATATGTTACCTGCACACTTGACTACCTGGCTCCAGTCCTGAAAACACAGAAACTTGGGTTTAGCCTGTCAAATTCCTGGAGATTAATCAGGCATACAAATGTTGGCTGGATCTGTAAATAGTCTTCCCGTTCTTTCAAATTCATTTATGGTAACACATTGCTTATCCTTGTTTTTCTCTCTCACTTTTTAAAAACAGAACATCTAGTTCAAGGGTCACATACAGTCATTATCTCTAAATACTTTGTAAACATAAGTGCTGACAAGATCATAGGTCAGCAAGCATCTGTGCTTATGGAAACCATGAAGCATGCGGACAACATGTACAGCAGACAGAGGCAGCAGGACGTGAAAATATGCGGGAGTTTTTCTTAGAGAGGACCAGTAGTTGCTAGTAAGATTTTCACCCTCTCAAATCAAACCTGTAAGAAATAGCAAAAAGAAAAAAGCCCCAAGCAGGACAGCAATGCGTGTATGTGACTGGGAGAACATGAATAATAATGCAATGGAAAATGTTCTTGTCAGCATTTAAACTAACTTAATTGCTTTGGAAGACATCTATGACGAAAGTCTCCAGAGTTTTTCAGCTCTTGCCTGAACAGAACTGCTTGTGCATACTTCAGAGATTTTGTTACATTTCATTTACCCTACGTGGTGGCATTGCCAAATGGAGCAATGTTCAGTACTTTGAAAACTAAATCAAGAAAGAGCTGCTCAGTTTCAAATAAGCACGCTGGTTATTGTTAGGTTTGAGTCCGGATCTCGTTTACACTGTTGTATGTTGGATTGGTGCTGCTGGCATGTGTGGTTTCACCATGACACAGCCTTCTAGGACAGATTTACTGCAAGGGTCTACCAGGGCTGTCAGCTCCTCATCAGTGCTTCTCTGAGTGACACGTGCATCTTCTTATGAGATGAGAGAGATTGGGGTTTTGCGGGAAAAGGACTAGTCCTTATCACAACTGAAGGAAGAGCAAATGCAGGTCTTCAAAATCTAAATGCCCACTAATCAGAAATTAAAGAAGTAAATCTCCACAGCAATTATTTTAAGCTAAATTTATAATTTTTACACAATCTCATGCATTTTAGGAGCCTGAAGTCATGAGTTTTTGACACATTTATAGCTGTAAATACGAGTAAACAAAATATTAATGTTTTGGGAGTAATTGCAGGGTTATATTGAGGAACGGCTGATCTGGGTTTTGGTGAGATGCTTCCATTATGTTGTTGAACTTGGAATGAATGAAACTAGATAAAGTGTTTCATGCAGAAATTCCCAAACTCCATCTGCTTCTGTGTCTCTCTCTACCCTTTGCCTCTCCTTGTTGATCCAGAAGCTGACTCCATGTTAGAGCAAAGGTGAATTACTTCATGTTTCTTAATATTAGTGAGAGGAGCAGGCATATTCGAAGGCTGAGATATGTGCAGGGTTAGGAGCTGGACTAGATGATCCTTGTGGGTCCCTTCCAGCTCAGAATATTCTATGAGATTATCACCTTTATATAGGTGCTAAAAAGATGTCTTTTATGAGAACATCACATAACTACACATACAGATAGCTTACAAATTCTGTGCAAATACTCTGCCTTTACAAATATTTCAAATTATGTGTACAAAAGCCTTCTCTAAGCACTTAAAAATTACTAGTATTTTATCTGTCAACAATCACATTCTGATTAAAATTCATTGTTAAAAACATAATTTTGCTCTTTGTCAGTCAATGCAAAATAATATAATGGGCATACGTGGGTGTCTTTTTTGAATGAGCTAACACATGCTGCTTCCATGTCGCTAATTATATGAACAACTTGTGTTTACCATGTAGCTAATATAAGAGAAGTTACACTTAATCTAAATCATTAATGTCCTCTTGTATTAAATGCATATTTAGATGAAGAGGTGCTGTTTTGATGGACATAGAGTTTTTCTCTTTTTTCATCTGGCTGGTATTTGCTGAAGCAGAATTCAGTTTTTTTCAGTAAAATGGCACATACAAGTCACAAAAGTCCTACCCAGTGCAAATTACACATAGCCACTGTAAAAATACTTGCAAATGTTAGCCTACCTCAGTTTTCAAAAGCTAAGGTGTAAATTAAGCAGAGGTAGATAAATATGCAGATTTGATAAAGACATTTTTTCATCACAAAGATGTATCTCTCCTGTTCCAACAGTCTGCAAGCACACTGCATACAAAAAACAGGCAGCAACTGTGCTATTTGGCTTCATTACCAATGAAAGGCAAAAGTAATTACCATTTGTGGAAAACTGTAATGGAAATCTCTTATCACAACAGAGGAAGAACTTAATCTGAAAAAATACATGAAAATAGAGCAAGGATACCATCTTCCCATGATACTGTGCAAATAAAAGCCTTGTGTGCAGAAGGGCCTTTCTTGAAATAAAAGTATGGGACTCTGTCAGATGGACCAGTGTACTGTGCAGAGGACCATCTCCTGAGACTCATGCCTTTTCTCATATACAGTTCTGAGGCAAGGAGAGTTTTCTCAGGGAGCTGGGTGAGGTTGCCTTACAGTACTTGAGTACTAGTTTAGGCTTACTAAATAGTGCAAATGTGTGTTAAGTACACATTAGTGGCATTAAACATATGCCTGAAGTGATGTGCTGCTGCACTGGCATCTCAATGGTGTCTCAGTAGGAATGTCCTTTCTCTAGCATTTTGGTGGGTTTTTTATATTTTCATTTTTGTGATCCCTTCTTTGTTTATGAAAGCTGATTAAGCTGTGTCTTGCAAGTTAATTTATGTAGTGAGAGACAGATGAAAGAGATTACTCTGTCTGTATAGCATGTTAAAAGAAAAGAGGAAGACACTTTTCTCCCCTAGAATTGAGCTCAGGGGACTGTTTGTTAGCGATAGTAAAATGAAGGTTGAGTGACCACAGAGGTAGGAAGTGCTGTTATGTATCTCCTGTATTTTTGTAAGACCTCTGACTGAAGGATCTTTTACAGGATCAACCTTTTGGGCACAGAAAGGATTCCAAACTGTTTCTGAATATAAAACATAAGCTTTTGTCCATTTGTTATTTTCAGGGGCACTTACCTTGGATTGTAGCAGTAAGTGCACTAACACTAAGCCAAGTATCTTACTCAAACAGAAGGGAGGGGAAATAAGGAAACTGTGCCCAGGAATTTAGAATTTTATTAATTAAAAGTCACTGGGAGCCTCTATTTGTAGCTGAAAAGGGAAAAGGCAAGGTACTTACTAACTGATTCTGAAGAAACAAGATCTGGAAGGTCAGAATTTGCATTTGAATAAAGATCTCCAGGGAGGTTTTATTTTTTTCCTCTGTCTCTCCTAGACAGGACTCTGATGTCTCAAAAGTAACCCTATCTTGAATGCTGGTAATTCACTCTCCTAGGCCTGAATATCCTGCAGATGTTGGAATTGTATTTCACTGTCACTGATATAAATGCAGCTGTTGAGGGAGACTGATAAAATATACCTTCTAAATCAGCTTTGAGGTTGATATAGTGCTCCTCATTATGACAGAGATCCTATGAGCTTGGAGAGCACTTGGTTACATGGCCCAGAACTGAGTTGTCTTATGGCTCTGAAAGAAAAATCTTGTAGGGAGTGGGTAATAGCTGAGCTCAGGAGCAAATTCTTCAAAAGATCTGTGCAGGTCTTTGTGCTAAAATCTAGACTTCTTAGGAACAGATGTGATGCTGAAGTGAGCATACTGGTGTTGAATTATGCTTTATTTCTTCCCCATGAACTTACCTTTGAAATTTTTACCCCTGAACTCTGTTTCTACCTTGTGAATCAGCTAAGAATCATATACCCTGGACTGTTAGCTTTAAAAAAAATAAAAAAGGGTTTGAATGACTATGCACAATAATCACATTCAGAAAGAATTCTTGCAAAATTCATTACTATTTGTTCTGTCAGAGATCTGGGGGGAGTAAGGGAGATTTTTTGTAAAGCTGGAATATCCACTAACAGACTATTCACATTTCTGTGGTGCCTGTTGGCCCTCTACTTAGTGATATGCCCACATTTCTCCCTGGCTGACCAGTGAGCTCCTTGTTCATTTCTTGCCAGATGTTTTAGGGGATGCTGCAGTTTCATGGATGTCATTTTAACCCATGTTTGATTTGGCCCAGTAATAAGAATTTTATTTATGACTTCCATGAAAGCAGAAAAGATAAATGAAAATCTTGCCTGAGGAAGAAACAAAACCATTGGTCTTGGCAAATACTCTTTTTTTCCCCTTTAAATTGAGGAGTTGGGTTCTGTGGACAATAAATCAACATGTTGTACTAGTTTTTTTGTTTTTTTAAATAGAAGGAGTTGTTGCTTTGATTTAAAGAAACACAAGTCAAATTTTCCACTATCACTGCAAGAAGAAAGACAAATTTCTTTTCCTCTTGAGTTCTTGCAGTTTGATTCTGTTTTCACTATGTTGCCATGATAAGTAATGTTGCATGGATGACTTAAGGCTAGCTGGGAGCTGGCCCTTCTGTGGGCTGCTCACTGTGGAAGTGGGCTTGAGGTGAGGCAAGAACAGCTCAGGGCTCAGAAAAGTGGGGGGTTGGTGCTGAGAAGCTCCCGCAGTGAACATGATACTCCCAGGCATCCAGAAAAGGAATAGAGAAGAATGATATAGGAAGTCCTTTATCCACATTTTCTCATTGCTAACAAGGAGTGGAAGGGGACACACACACTGTCTAGATTACAATAAGTCTAGGCAGAGTAATTTGTCTACTCCCTCCATATAGGGTCCCTGCACTACTACTTCTATACGCTTGGTATTACTAGAAGAATTTAGTCTGTAGAATGGGTTTTTAAATCCTGTCACAGAAAATCTCTTTCAAAGTATTTTAACTACCTATTGATATAGCTGCCAGGACATGACAATTTACATCACTACTGCTAGCTAAAGATTTGGATAGGGGATATGGCAAACTGATTCTTTGATTCTCTGGCATTTATTCCATTATGAAGAACAAAAACAAAGAATGGCATGAAGCAGGGGATTGATTCTTCAATGTTTATCCTGATGCAAGGAACAAACTGTCAACAGCTGAAGTGGGCAGGAGCCAGGCTCAAAGCAAACAAAAAGAGGTTCTTCAAATCATGTGTGGCTGAGAAGTGGGACACAGGATGCTTTGGGTTTCATGGGCTTCTGTGGGTTCAAGGGTGGGTGGGACAGCTTCAGAGAAGAGAAATGTGTTAAGGGTTGCTAAATATCTGTCAACCACATCTGTCTCAGTCAGACTATGATCTGCAAATGCTGGCAGATGGGAGGGACATGCCACCTGCAGCAGCAGAGAGAGGATCCTGAGCAAGGTGAATTTTTGCTTTGACCTGATACAGCTTTTTTTATGTTCTTGCTTCCTACTTTGGCATCTCTGTTTTCTCAACCGTCAGCTTTCTTGTCTTCCTGACTGCCAGAAAAGATAGAGATTTACTGTATGTCCAGATGGTAACTTGCACAGTTGGGTCAGACTTGTGTGATCATCAAGTGCCACCACAATATAAGTGTTACTAATAAACACTGCAGAAACATTGAGGATTGTCTTTTTCTTTGTGGGCTTTTTTGTTTTGTTTTGGTTGGTTGGTTTTTTTGTCAGCCTCTGGGTTTTGTTGTAATTTTCATTTGGCACCTTTTCCTCCAAATCAAATTTGTTAACCCTTTTTGTTAAGAATGCAATAGTTTATGAAAACACTCAGAGCAATGCAGAGATCTTCTCTGAATACAAAATTCTGAATCATTTTCCACTGTCATGTAGTGGGCACATTCAATGATTGTGGAATCATAGTACATAGCTTTCATAAGTAAGTTCTTGTTTTGTTCTTTTTCTTTATATCAGTGGAAACAATTGAATATCTTGACACATTGGGCTTTTTTTTCCTGACATGTAAAAGCAAAAAACCTCCAGCTGACCCAAGAGTGCTTTTATTTGTAGTAGACTGGGGCTTGGACCACTGAATTTTTCAAGCAGAACCGTCCTTGCAGGTTTACTGGCAATTTTCTGACCTTTGGTGGCTGAGTGGTCACAACCCCCATGTATGCAGAACCATGATATTTGAAGAAGTCAGTGAAAACTCCTGGCCCAGGTTGCTAGCTGTAAAAGAACAGTGCTGTAGCAAGACTGTAAAACTGTCCCGGAGCAAACATAATACACAGTAGCCTGAAAACATGGGAATTTGAATTTGGAAACAATGAAACTGAGAATCTGCAGTGAACAAGGTGGTTACACTGTTTAAAACTGACAAGAGATTTGCTCTCAAGTGGGATAGTTTTGTCTAAATTGATGTCCTGTTGTAAATTCAACTAGGAAGAAATAAATTTCAGAATGCTAACAACTAATGAAGAATTGACTTTTTTTCAAGACACTTGTGGCTTTGAGAACATCCAAATCGAAAATACATTATTCAAAAGAAAATATCCAGGATATGGTAATTAGCATTTTATTTTTTTCTATACTTGCAGGCACTGAGGTACAAGCCTTTGGAAGCAAGTGTTTTGTTAGAAAAAGTCATGGGTGAATAAGGTTTCTATACAGAAGCCTAGATAAAAAGGGGATTTGGGAAAGTATACATTCTTGTACATTCCTAATACCCAGCAGTATCTATGGGATTTAAAAATCCTTCTCTATAGACCTGCATACCCACTTGACAGACAGATTGTTTGGATTTCAAATGCTCAGACCAGCAAAAATACCCCAAAAGAGAAAATCGCTGGAATTTCAGATTTGGGTAATCCTGTTAACCAACCTATTTTCTCAGCTAAGTAAATTTTAGGTTAATTTAGGGAAAGAATAACAAAGTCCTTTCACACTACACCTTCTGAAATACTTATAGACGCTCATATCCATACACCTCTCAGTGTTCCTCAGAGGAGACAGGATACACAGGTGTGTGATGGCAGACATCAAGAATTTGATTATGTGGGGAATGCACCACCCCATTCCTTTAATGTAAATTGTTTGTTTAATTTGCAGCTGTATTTTGCTACCAGTTACTTTCAGAAATAAAGTGAAATGCTCAGTTTGTGTAGAACACAGGTTAAATGGAAACTAAAGTTTGTCTTCTCATTCAAAATAGGAGGCACCTACAATATAGCTGCCAAGAAAGAAAGCTTGCTGCCCAGCCCTTTCTGTCAAAGTTTATAGGGGGCTGACTCATTGCAATCCCAGACTATACATAGAAATATATCATATTCCCTTTGTCTTAAGTTCTCTGGAACTCCTCCTAGTTCCAGCTTTGGGTGAGTATGCTGGAAGTTTCTTGCTTGTTGAACTCAATGCAACCCTTAATTTGTGCACACAGAGCACTCTGCTTGTTTACAATACACTGAACTTGTAAGAGGAGTGACAGCACTTAGAAGGAAGTGACAGCATCCTCCTGTTACCCTTAATACTACTGCAGGTTTCTGAACCAGTCTTATGTCTTCTTCTTGTGGCCAGGGAAATGGCTTGGTGTGAAGGCATCGCCAGGGGATTTTTTGCTTCCAAGACACCTCTTGTAATATGTAAGGAGACGGTTTGGTTTCTGTGTTCGCCACAACTGCTTCCTCCCAGGTAGATTACATATTAAAACCATGTTCATAGATTACTCTGCAGTATGGCAAATCTATGGTCAGTGTGGCTTGCTGATATATTTTATTTGGTTTTGTATTAGAAGAAACATATGGGATCTTAAAGCAGCATGTCTCTCAGCCTTCCTTTTCTCACATCTTCCTCCTTTGCCATTAAAAATTTGCATTGGGCTCATGCTTGGCACTTGAAGGGTCAGCCTGAGAACTTATTATTCTATAGCTGATTTTCAGAAAATTTGCCATCAAAAAGGGCAAATCCTGAAGCAAAATGCAGGCAGTTGTGGTGCCACAGTGCTTGGGGGCTGATGCTGCTGAAGGAGTTGCGTGGCTGTGCGCATGTACTTGTTAGTCCAGTCTTACTAAATTTTGAACTGATAGTTCAGGTTCAGGCAATTTGTCAGGAAGGTACAGGCAAAGACTCTGAAAATACTGACTTTCTAAAAATGTCAAGGAGATGATGGCCAGCCTGAGGAGGGAGATCCTACAAACGTCAACCCTGCTCTGAGCTGTCCTCACTGCTCATTGGACATCAGCAAGACTGAGCAAGTGTGCCTCCCAATGGCAAAAATCCATAGGAGAGTGGACATTGTCAACTCTGCTGTGTATGGAGCTGCTTGTTTTAAATAAGAGCTTCCTGGGAAATCTATACAAGAATGGTGATGTCTGTCTTTCCCTTCTCTGAATAGACTGAAGGATCAGGCAGCAGCATTTTATGTCTGGTCCTTTTGCAGTGAAGACAGTTATCAAATACATATGTGATGCTTGTGCTGGTGTTTATATGACACTCCTAAAACATCTTTCTGAGCCCTTAGATTTTTGTGGAAATAATAACTATCTAGCTAGAGTATTAGTGGTTGCATCTGGGTTTGGGTTTCACTGGGTTTCAGCTCGGTGGTCATTTGAGAGGACTAAACAAGGGCAAGGCATCAAGGTTTGGAAGTATTTTACTTCTGTTTTTAGGTTTGGGTTAAGGTAAAAGTTCAGTTTAGCAGAAAAGAAGTTGAATTATTTTTTTCTGAGTGATAAATGTTTTGAATAAAAAAAGATTTCTTGCAGGCTTTGTAAACTCATCTTGCACATCTGTGCTGTTGGTGTTAATTGGGAAAACTGAATCTGTAGCTCTTACCAACGCAGTGGGTCTTCTATTTCACCATTGTATTTCTACAAGGAGAGAGATACTGAAAGGAACCAATAAATATTTCCATAAAATAGCGAACTGCATGTTATTGGTAGCAGATGTTCGCAGTGTTTGCAGACTGCATCTGTAGTCACATCGGTTTTTCCCGCGGTGAATGAGGGGTGTCCTAAAGCTGCCGTGAAACTCATGGGGCAAGAGGCATCTTCACTGCGCGGGGAAGCCCCGAGCTTGCTGCCTGCATGTGGGGATAGATCGTTAGGGGTCCTATAGGCTTATGCCTATGCTGAGCCTTATCTCGGGCTTAACAGCTCTAGCCGGATAGCAGAGGGAAAAGCCCGAGGGGATGTGGGGGTTGCTGTCCTCGGGGTTGGACAGTGGGTAAAATGCGGGGTCGGGTCTGGGGCCGGGCGGCGGCGCTCGGGGCCGGCGGTTTCCTGGGCAATGGGTGGGTAGAGAAGAAGGAGGAGGAGGAAGAAGAAGAGGAGGAGGCGAGGTCTCCGCGGCTTTATCTCCCACCCGGCTCCGCCCGCCGCCAGCTCCCTCCCGTCGCCGCTCCGCACCGCTCCGCTTCGCACGGCCGGACGCAGCGCCGGGCAGAGCAGCGCCCATGGGCTGCGGCAACTCCACGGCCAGTGGCGCGGGCGGGCGAGGTAGGGCAGCGGCAGCGGCGGCGGCTCTGGGCGGAAGGGCGGGAGGCGCCGGGCCGCGCCGGACTGGGCTGGGCTGGGCTGGGCTGGGCTAGGCTGAGTAAACGGCGGTGTGAGCATCCCCGTGGGCATCCCTGCCGGGGGGATACGGGTGAGGAGGCGGCGGCAGGCACACACCCTCCCCCGACGGGGCCACATCCCCCCGCTTTGGGAGATGCCCGTGCGAGTCGCGGAAATCGCTGCCCTCACTCCTGCAAGAGCATCGTCCTTTCCCGAGGCTGATCTGCTTGTCCAGGGGAGACAGGGAGATGTGGCCGGCCGAGGAGCACCGTAGGCTTTCTGGTACCCGGGTTGTCATTAGGGTCACTGCCTCCAACAGTAGCTGTCTTGGGCAAGGCAAGTCCAGGCTAGGAGCTGGACGTAAGGTTTCCGCCGGGGCTGTAAGCTCCATCCTCTCTGCTTCCCTATAAGGCTACGAATGCCACTTCTGAAATGAATTTGTGTCACTTCTTCACTTCTGCTTGCTGGAGAAGTTGGAGGGTATTCCGAGATTGAGGTTTCTTGCATGTTAATGTCTACTGCTGCCTGGTGCATCCAGCTGGTTTCCTTATTTGTTCATTGTTATTTTCAAAAGAGATAAGATCTGGGAAGATAGTGCTGTTGTGCTCTTCCTCCGTCCCAGCCCCTGCAAAACAAAGAAAGTATATGGAAATTGATAAATGAACCTTCACCATATAACTGTAAATATGAGCATTTCTCAATTTTTTTTTACGCTAACTGCACTTGGCAAACATTGCCACCTGTTTCAGTACCTGTGTCAAGTCTTTCAGATGCACTTGTTAGCTTCATAAGCTCTCAAAAATACACAGCAAAATGGTGGCCAGACCAGTTAGAATTACTGAGTCTCCATCTCTTACCATTTTGACTTACTTTATCCAGAACTTCAGTGGTGCCTTTGGTGCTGCTAGTCCCAGTTGGAAGGACGGGGCGTATGTTTGAGTGTGAATGATGATGCCTTTCCCAAATAAGTCAGATGTCTACTGATTATTTTTTTGTAGCATTCCTTACAAAGTGTATCTAATAAAAATGAAATTATTTTATGCAGAGGACAGAGAAGACATGCCATTTTTAATTGGAATTCTAGTGCTCTTAAGGAAAGTGTAACTCACAATATTTTCCCAAAAGACATGAATACTGTGTAAATACAAATTAATTTTGTGACTTGTACAGCACGACTACATCTTTAATGCTAAAGTTATGACTATTCTAGAGTCAGTAATGTCAAAGCTAGGGGTACCCATAACATATAATTAACCTGTAATACTGTCATATTATATGACTAAGGATAATATTGTAGCATACTTCATAGAATACATTAGATATGTTATGCTACTCCCCATTTTCTTACTCTGGTAAAATTTCTATTGTAGCCTAATTTGATTTTTCCTAAGCAGATGTATATGTAATGATAGTTCAGCTAATGATATTATCTTCTATTCCATGGCTAGAATGACATCAGAGGAGTTATCAGCCCTGTGGTCTGCAAGATCTAAACTAATAGACATGATCTAGAATAGCATTTCTGTCTGTGGTGTGGTACTCCAGAACACCAAGATAACTCACAGAGTTTAAATTTTCCTTCCACAGCATCAGACACTGGCAAAAGGCTCCTCAATAGAGAAATGGCAACTTCTGTTATCCGAGTAAATGAGTATATACATATCCTTCTTAAATCAGCAAGCTATTTAATGTGTTAACTATGGATTATACATATTTTTAAAATTTTCTATTACTCATAGAAACTTTTTTTTAACAAAACGCTATTTTCCTGATGTTTTGTTACCTCCTCCCTTTACGTATACTTGCTTTTTTTAAAACCTCAAAAATAGTTCTTCTTTTTTAGTCTTTAAAAAATATGCTCTTAAACATTAAGTTACTTTTTTTTTTCTGAGTTCTGAGTTGAGGCTTCATTTCCCTTCATTCTAGTGTTGGTCTACTAACAATTTTTAACTTCCTCCTCCTTTCTGTGTCAATTGTAGCAGCAACAACAGCACTTTAAATTGTGGTACCCAGAGGAGGCTGGCAATCTTGCCTTAATTTAAATATACAGAGAAGCTGTTAGTCTGTGGAGAGCTCCAATTACAGCTAAATACTTTGTAGTAGAACTTTCACACCAAATTTAAACAGATGTATTAACTTTGAGTTTGGTGGAATGCCCAGGAAACCATCCTGCCATTCCATTGAAAATCCAACAAATTTTTAAAAGTAATGTTTGATCAGGTTAAGTCTATGTACAGAACTGCCACCTAATGAGTTGAAGAAGTAATCAATTTGAAGTAAATTGATATCATTCTGTCCTCAATTGCACTGGGATATAAACAGAATAAATTGATTAATGTTAGCACTTGGTTCCACATTGCTGTCTTTTGGAGCAAACCAGAAAAGAGCCTACAAGAGAAAATGCATTCATAATTTTAACTGCTGCATACATGGATGCATATTTTTGAGGTTTTTCTTGCTTTTTGTAACAATCTGAAGTATTTGCAAGAAAATACTGTAGGAAATTGTTAATTAAAAATTAATGGGAAAATGTTTCATAATAGGCTCTGAAGTCAGATACTGGCATTTTCTTGTATCCAGGATTTTATTTACATAAGTGGTTGCTTCTTATCCTTTTTATGTTTTTCTGAAGTTTTTGCCTTCCACATTCACCCATGATGCATTTCTCAGCACAGAAGTATATGATCTGTGGCTGCCAATTTCTTTCAAGTATCTTTTGCATTTGTCCTGCATCTACTGAAATCCTGCAGAGTTACCAGTAACAGGCTGCTATTGCTTTGAAAGTGTGACACCCCATTGCACCCAATGGAAGGGGCTTTGGGTTACATTCTTGTCCTTCATTTGTGACTGCTGATATGCTCTGGGTTTTTTTGAGGGATCACAGCTCTACTATTCTAGACAGAATGTTTTTCTTCTGTAATCGCTCGGCTCAGAGTGCTGAATGGGCCTCATTTGTTCTGCATGCTGTACTCTTTCTTCTCCTCCTGCAGCTCTAAAATTTGAAAATGCACCCATGGTCCTTCTGTGTAGATGATGTGAACAGAGAGGTCACTCAGGACAATTCAGTACCACCTAGTTTTTGCAGATGCAGCTGCCTGGCTACCTCTCAGTCTGTTGCTGAGGTTAGGCAGCTTCTGGAAAACTGAACCAACATGAGCCTATCGAGAAAAGGTTTGTAGAGTCAAATGCTGCCTCTTTTTTAGGCTAAGCTGGTATAGTGGGAAAAAAGGACAAGCTTTCAAATATGTGAGGTTTTTCTCAAGTCATATATCTACAACATCATGGCGATGACAGCATTAAGCCTTGCTGCTGTGGAATAGCTATGCTCTGTGAATCAGTACTAAACAAGATTCTTTGGCTGAACTTCTGGCAGGAAGAACTTGAATAGCTGTAAAATAATGTGTTGCTCACTAAACATGGAAGAGTTAGAGAAATATGTTAGTGAAGTAACAGGGATGAGGGTGCATGGATTGAACCTTAAAAACAAACTCATCTGCACAAATTGAGATGTTATTTTGTTCCTTGTGAAATGAAATCTATCTACAAGGAATGTTCAGGCTCCCAAATGAAGAAAACCTTAGGAGTTTTTGCATAGAGATACTTATGGGCCAGCTAACTGAGGTGATGTTCATTTGCAAGTTCACAGCTCTTCCAGGAAGGAAATTGCTTTGTGAACTCGAAATACTTTCAGATCTTGATTCAGGTACCTCAGTGGTATTCAAGCAAATTTAGACCAAACTCTTGTTTCACTGTTGCTAGTGAAAATGAGAAATAACACCACTGACATGAATGGAATCCCATCAGTGGAACTGAGGGTAACCTAGTTCTTTGTGCTTATAAAACCAGCAGAAAACAAACCGTTTATTGTGTCACAGAATCACAAAAAGGACCTCTGGAGATCGTGTAGTCCAACCTCCCCTCAGAGCAGGTTCACCTAGAGCAGGTTGTACAGGATGGCATCTAGGTGGGTTTGGAATGTCTCCAGAGACGGAGAGTGCACCACCTCCCTATGCAGCCTGTTCCAGTGCTTCACCACCATCTAAGAAGTTCCTCCTTACGTTTAGGTGGAACTTCCTATGTTCAGTATGTATGTGTTTATTAAAAATAGCAAAAATGATCTCTTTAAAATTGAACTTGTTTTTATGACAGTTGGTTCTCAGTGTTTCTCTGTGAGGTGCATTTCAAAATGCTGCAGTGCTTTTTCAGCAGTGATACCCTCTCAAATATTCAAAGGAGGCAAGTGCTGCCAGGTGTGAATGCAAGTGGCATATCTCTGTTCTCAAACACAGGTTCATAGCTGTCTGGTTCTACACAAATCCCAAGCTAATGGGTCTGAGAATGTTGTGGCATGCTATTGTGGGCTGCAGCATCTAGGGCCTAGCAGAGGGGAAGATGGACAACGCCAAAGTCAGTTTCTCACAAGAAAGCAGTTAGATAGCCTGGGAGAGAAAGTGGGAGTCACCTAGCAGGAGCTTTTGCAGCTGCACATAGAGACCTTGGAGCCCCACATAGCCTTAACATCTTATCCTTCCCACACCACACAGCACCAGTCTTATCACATTCACATTTCTTTGAAGTGCACTGTTTTATCCTCATTTATGGTAGTTGTTTTTACTAGTACCTGTTGCTTCTTAATTGGTCAGTTTAATTTGTATGTGTAAGTGTCACTTGCTAATTGGTCATTATTCTTTCTGTAAAGGTATAAAAGATAATTGCTAACAATAGCGCGGTGCTAGCCAATTTCTCTTGTATATACCTTTTCTACCTGTGACTCTTGTATTTCTGCTTGGCCTATACTTCATACTTTGTAGATTAAATGCGACCACCACTGCACGTATTTTGTCTGTGTGTGTGTCAGATCTGTCTGAAAATCCCTCTTCTGAATCTTGTCGTGCACGGCATATTGTCGTGCTGCAACATGAGAAACAGTTCCTGTCCCCAGAGTGTGAATGTACGTATACTGTAATGCGTTCAAGACAAGTATGGCCTTGAATAGGGGTATGGCATCGAAGCATGCCTGATGGTTGACTGGAACTTGAGTATCTCCACTGGAAAATGTAGTGGTACTATAGGCACACAGTTCTTCTCACTCAGCTAAGGTTTCAGTTTGTGTATAAAACACTTTTTACTTTTGGTAAACTTCCTGAAAGGAAGTTATTAGTTTTTCAGATGAGGATCCAAACCTCTGAAGCCTCATCTCAGCCTCAAGAAAGGCTTGGCAAAGACCTCACAGAGGACCAGGAACCTTTATGGAGAAACTGAGTTTGTTTTCAGTGAGCTTGGGTTTACAAAATGAGAAAGTTGTGGTTCTGGTGCAGAACAGACACAGTGCAGGAGTAGTTTCTTCTGGGAAAAAAACCCCCACAACCCTGCTAGCTGCAGCAGTGAAACTAGGCTTTTCAAAATGTGTGTTGTCTGAGATGTTGCTGATGCCTGGACTCTTGTAGAAGTGTAGGGTTGTACCCTGAAGGTACATAGCTGAGCTGACTCTGGATGAACTAGCCCTGGTAGCAGAAAACATATCCCTACATCAGTTGAGATTGAACTTGCATGCAGCACTGCAATGGCAACCTTCCACCTGAACGTGATTTGTAGGGTTTATGTCTAGTACTATGTAGATGTGCCTATAAAGCCAAAAAGTCTCAGAAAGCTGCCTGGTAGAATGAAATGTTAAAGCGAGGACTTGAACTTATTTTGCATAGAGGTTCTCCTTACAGCTTAATTAAGTGTTTCTGCTCATATGAGTAACTGTACTGAGATTTTGCTGACTCTGGAAGCAATACTAACAAAGAAATGTGCACAGCCTTATGCAAATCTAGTCTATGTTGTTGTGGGGGAAAAGTGTGATAGTCAAATAATAAGAATTAGGAATGATATTATGTTCAAGAGTTAGCTGTAAAGGGGAACGTTTCCTGCCATCCAAGCCATCCATTCAGGTAGACGGTGCTGGAAAGCCTTGCAGGACTGTTTCTTCCTCTCTGCATTTAAAATAAGGATTCAGAAGGCAATTCTTACACATGAGAGTGAGACAAAAGGTATTTGCTATTTATGGATATTCTTCAGCAGCAGAAATAACGTTCTTCAAGAAATAAAAGGCCATGGCTGGAAAAAATGAACCTGTCTTCAAACCCATAAAATCTTTTGAATTGACAACTGTTGTATCTTTAGCGTGAGCTCAGATAACCTCTTCCAGCTAAATACTGAAAGGAAGAGGAAAAGGAGAAGTGAAAGGTTTTCTCATGTCTACCCTAGCTTGTGTTATTAATAGAAGGGATAATTTGCTGGTTACTCAGCTGAATGATATACCAGCAATAGCAACATGGCATTAATAACTTGGGAGAAACAGAAAAGAGTTTGTACTTGAGTGAATGTTCCTCTCCCAGCGAGAAGCATCTGAGTCACTAAAAAATAATAATAATAAAAAAAAAATCAATCACTGACATCAGACAACTAGGTGGTAGCCTTTGCCTTTTTGCTTTTTTGTTAAATAGCAAGATGGATTAAGTAGTGGTGGTTGATCTCTTTAGATGTCTGTGACTTTGGATGGATTATGTCCAATGTTCATATTAGCTCTCTCTAGATGTTTTATGCAACTTTGTTTATCTGGCAAGAAGAATGGAGCAACATTTACACATGTAGTGCCAAGTCTACAAGTGAATCGAATAGCAAAATAAACAGGCATTCATCAGTAACTGCTTCGGTAGTTGTGGTGACTTTGTAGCAGACAAATCTGCCAGAAGACTGGCAACCTGAAGCATATAAAATTCAGAAAGGTGAAATTTATCTTATGTTGCTTTCATCCTCAGTGACTGCACCTGGAGCTGGTCTGCAGCAGCATCATTTTTGCCCACAGAGAGTGTGGCTCAGATTTAAGTGTGATAGACTTAAGAAATAATATAGATAATCATCAAGCAGAAACTAGAAAATCATGAGAAACCTGTTCTCTGACAACAGAAAATTCCTGTTGGTACTTCTGTGTTGTTTAGGGCAGAAAGGCAGAAAAATGCTTACAGTACTATTGATTGGTTTATAGGACTATGCCATTCTCTTGTAAACATGCACTTTTTTTTTCATTCTAGGTGCCACAGGGACTACTAAAGATGTGTAAGTACTTACTCTACTTTTTCAAATATGTCACCATGGACTTATCTTCAGTCCTACTAGGCTTGTGCTAGATTTAGTCATACATGGTTCATCTGCCTCCTAACATAAACAGCACCAGATGTTTATTGTCTTTAGTGAGAGCTTCCATCTCCACAAAACAACTTCATGTCTTGTTTACTTTTCTAGAGATTCCTTCCCTTGTTATTTCTTTAACAGAAATGTGTTTTCTCTGCTTCTGTTGTCTCCCAGAGGTAATCATGTTACTTCAGACTACTCTTCCCTGTAACGTACCAGTGTACCTTTTTCCAATGGCCATCTCTTTGTACAAAGCAACCACGTAAATCGCTGCCAAGCCCTGTGAGAGATTTAAAGGGCTACTGAGGCAAATTTCCTCTTGTTGCAGGAGACCTGGTAACCCATCCAGACTTCTTCAAAGTACCCACCTTCTCTAGATGTTCTCCACATTGAAGATAGTATCTATCAGCTCCTCTTTCTTTCCCTTATCTTTGATACTGGGTAGCAGAGGGCAGCCCTACCCATCCTGTTTTTCTCTAATAGTGGAAGGTCTTAACCTCTATTGTCCTTTTGCCTCTTGCCACCTTCTGGTTTTCAGAAAAGCAGCAGCAAAAGATCAGCCTTTCTCAGCTGATTTTTCATTTGCTGATATGGAAGTGATCAGGAACAACTTTATTCAGCCATAAATTTATTTTCCTGTCCAAAGAGACATTAAAGAAGTCCTCCTGAGGTCTTGCCTTTTTCTATTTCATATAACGGTATTTGCTGCTGGATTTTGAAACTGAGGAACCAGGGAAGGATTTTCGTGTTATGCAGTAGGAACATTCTTCAGTTTTATTTACTTCATTTAGAGTAACTACTCTAATTAGACAGAGGGATCCTGCTATAGAAATAAGGGCTGTCAAATCAGATAAACAAGTGGAGAGGAGTCCTTAACAACAGGCTTGTCCTTGCTATTACAGAGCACAGCTGAGAACTAACGGTAGGTCTCACTTGACAGATGAACACTTGCCACAGACACTCTTGAGACCTCTATTACTCATGTAGACTGTTTTATGGGTTTGCTATGTCAGACAATAAAGAAATGGCAGAAGGCAAGCTTATGAGGAACCTCTTCTTGAGACAGCCTGTAGCATCCATGCCCTCAGTTCTTCTCTATACCCAAACCCACTGGCTTTAATTTATATTGGGGCCTGTTTTTGTGGTTCCATTCAGATAATTTAAGTAACTTACTTAGAACTGCATCTATTTATTTGTGTTTCAATAGTTTTAACTCTCAAATTGCAAGCACTGTTAAATGATGAATTTATTAGGCACATTTCTGTGCTTTAAGGGGTGGGAATATGTGGAACCGCATTTATGTACATGTAAACATTTAGAGGGCCAGGCTTTAGGAGCTAAACTGGGAGCATCATACTTATTAGCTTTAGATCATATATCATGTTTCAAAAGAAATATCAGGATAACTTAGAAAAATAGTTGCTAGTGCAAATTTCATCAAAGAGAAAGGGTTAATCCTGGAACTATTACTCATTCAGATAAGTATAGTGGAGCTAGTCGAACAACCTGTGTGAGTAATAGCATGGTTGAGCCTTCTCCTGAGACATTAGAAACACAGATCTGTTAATAAGGTATGTCAGTCATGACTAGAAAAGTCCTAAATCAGTCATCCTAATATTTAACAGAAGATTTTTATGAAGGAAGTAAAATACTAGAAAAACTATTTCAGTTTTACAGAAATGAACAAAGCAGATTTATACTAACTAAAATTGTAGATCCACATAAGCTTTTAGTTCACACCTTTTCACTTTTATCAGATAAAGATTAAAATCATATTTTTTAAAACCCCACATTTCTTTTGCTGTCAAACTTTAGTTATACCAATTCTGGCCTATGGAGCATTTAGGTGTGTCCTTACTTACAGCACATTTTTTGAAGAATCTGGTTATTCTAACTCAAGAGATTTTTCATTTCTTGACTGCTACTCATTACCAAAGCACCACCATCTCCTGGGGTGAGCAGCCACATGGGAGGAGGGAAGAAGGGCTGGATTCTGCTCTGAGCCTTCCAAAGTGACTGTGGGGAAGCTACTTTGCCCTCTGGGCCTTGAGTTTCTCCATCAGTCAGATAGGGATGATGATATGATCTTCCTACACAAAGTTCTGTGAGACTGAAGGCCATGTGGCAACAAAAAGGGTATATGGTCTGGGTACGTGATCTCTCCCTGTGTACTCCAACTCTCAAATCAATGGTGAATCTGTCAGCCAGCTTCAGCCAATGCTCCTGCCTAATAAAGAGAAGTATGTCACTGCTCACTGGAAAAGCTTAGATAGAGGAGGGCTAAAGTATATGCTAGGGAATAATGCAGTGCCTGTGATAGTCAGAAAGCGGATAAGTTCAGAGGAAGGTTAGTAACAGTAGGAAGGAAAGGACACAGCAGTTCAAGCATGCTTCAAAACATTGGGAAGAAATCCATCAAATACAGATGACAGACCCTTATTCCCAAGAAACACTAAGAAACTGAGAAGTAGTCTCACTTGTACAAAGTGTAGTGAATAACAGCTAGAAAGATTCTGTATAATGCTTGGCACGAAGAGAGTCATAAAAGCTGAGGTAAGAAAAATATGGATAAAATGAATGAATGTGAATGTCATTTGATATTTAAAGTATTATGTGAAAAATGGCAGCCTCTTTTATCATCAAATGAGCATATGACTGATGTATGTAAAAACTGACTGTTGAACCAAGTATATTTTTCAGACTTAGGAGGGTGTCAGGAAGCCTCTTGGGACAGACAAATCCTTACCAAAAGAAACATTTATTCTAACTGAAAATAGAATTGTGTGCTTGCTGTTAAATCTGTCTACTGGCTATGGGACTCACCTATGCTACCTGCTGAAAAATGTGCTCTCATTTCCTCTGCAGTAGATGCCAACAATATCTAATGGAAGATAAAGTGACATGGCAGTAGATCAGTACAAAGTACATCAGACTGCTAAGTTCCTTTAGCTATCTATTCCTGGTGCAGAAAAGTTTATTCTAGCTTGCTCTTCCTGGAGGACTATGTAAATGGAGGTATTTAAATATATTTTTTAATGCTAGGTACTTCCTTCATCCCTGACATAAGAAGAAGCTATAGACACATTGAAGGGAGAGAGGCAGAGAGAAAGAATGTGCTGGCCTCCCATAACTCTATACCCTCTCTGTGAGTCTGGTGGGTGTGGCAATAGAAGTACTGCCAAAACCAAAGGAGCTTATTTCCATTCTCATTTTCACAAAGCAGAGTGTTGCCATTGTAGCTATGCTTCCTGGAGCCAAACCATATTCACCCAGCCTGGTCATGGAAGCAGCACCCGCCACAAAGGTTCAGTGGGAACCTGGACATTTGAACATGTGAAATTAGTGGGCACCTTCCAAGATGGGACCTTAAGCTACAGTGTGTGAAGGCAAGAAGTGTGTGAATGTGCATAATGCATAAACTGGAGCAGCAGTCCCTCTCATGCTGCTTAGAAAGGAGTCCTCAGAAAGGGGTGAAAAATGTTTCATCTTCATCAGAAGATGGCACTTCCTTAAGTGCTATCACCAGAATTTTTCCTTCTTTTCCCTCTCACATTTCCATGTTCCTTCTGTCTCTGCTCACCTCCTCTTTCCTAGCAGGATTGCAATAGATTGCACCTGGTCGTCAGCCAGCCCAAGAGCTGTGGCTTATACAATCCCAGATTACATTTGCTAGTGCTCATTCAAGGTAAAAGGTATTACAAAATTAAACTTTGATTTGCAACTGCTAAGAGGAAAAGAAGAAAGTGAAATGCTTAAAACCACTTAGTCTTGTTGAGGTTCAGGGCTGGGCTGACCACCCATGATTAAGTGGCTTAATCATAGACCTGAATAATTTGTTTTGTTGAGAGAATGACAGTAATGGTCCAATGATACCCCATTACAAATCATTTCTAGAACAGAAAAAATAATCCTATTGCCAAGTAGAGGTTTTTTTTAAAACATTGACATTAATTTCCTGTTGAACAATATTGATTAATATTCTTTCAACTCCATTTTGGAGGCTTTTTGCTGTGCATGAAATTGCCAGTGCTTTTAAAGCATTCTTTTCACTGAATACTGGTTAATCTGGATTATGGAAAATGTTTACAGCTGTATGAGAAAATCAATCCTGCGATGCATTCAGTTGGTTCAACAGAAATGATTGTTTGTGATCTTTTGGCACCCAAAGTCCCTTTCTTAAAGTGTTGCTTTTTTGTTTGTTTGTTTGGGCTTTTTTTTTCCTAAAAATACAGGCCTTGTTGTTACCCACTGATATTCACAGGCTTTCCACTTTCTTAAGCTGGAATTGGCCCACACTAGGACAAAGCAGCTTCACAATCTTCAAGCAAAATTGTCTCTGCATTTTTCTAGCTGTATGCTAGAGGACTGCAAGGTGGATTAGGCTACATGGAGTCAGAGGAGATGGGAAATGCCTTTTGAAATGGCACTAGCTCCTCTAGGGAAGAGTGACAGGAGAACAAGAGGATGAGTCTGTTGCTCAGCCTCTCTTGAGTGGTAAAACATGGGCAAAGACAGCAGACAAGAAGGCTCACCCCACTCGGTGCTGTGCTCTGTGTGAATATCATTTAGCAAAACTTCAGCATACTTAGATTTACCCCAGACCTGTGTACCTTTATTCAGTGTGGTGGTGCAGAAGGGTTAGTTGATAACGTTCTGCTGCTTAGAAAGAAGATGTGTAAGATAATTTCCAAATTGTAGCAGTATTTTAAAGGCATTTCCCCTACCAGAAGAGTGCTGACTGAGGTTTAAGGGGCATGTTCTGGTATTTAAGGCTTGCTATGAGCTCTCTGCACTCAGGCCAAAATCCTGCTGGTTCAGGGGTCAGTAATGACATACAGCCCTGACAATTAAACAGTAGGTGCATCTACCTTTTAGAATAAATAAATTACACTAAGAAATGTACTATGTTATTGCTCTCAGTTTTATTGCTTGGGGAACAGATCAGAAATTCATAGATCAGCTCGTGATGGGGAGTACCTTTGCATTACCCCCATAGCCTAGACAATTGGTCCTTCAGTAGGAATATTCAGGTGAGGATGTCTGGGTGAACAGCCTGTGCATAAGCAAATCCACAGCAGAGTCCTCTTTGGGTCATGGTACTACTTTCACTGTTTGCAGACTCCCCTGGGCACTGCTGTAGTCATCTCTCATGGTTCCCTGAGCAGCTGCAGTGCAGGACTCCTTCTCAGGTTGATGTCACAGGTGTCCCCAGCTGTGAGGAAGGAGTGAAGGGTGTCTGTGGATTTAACAGAACTCAAGTTACCTTGCCTCCATTTTTATTGTGAGGTTGGTAGGTTGCAGACCAATCTAAAGTTCAGCTGCTCTCTTGATCCATGCCTAGCCATGCAAGCAGAGCTCAAAGTTCAAATATTTAATCAAAGGTGGGTGAGTGATTTGTGTGAAGACTGATGCTGGGGCACAGACTGGGACTGCAACACAGGCACTATACCCTCAAGGAATGAGAATAAAATTTTTATCTTTTCCATACTACATTTGCTTTTACATTGATGCTGATTACTTTACCTGCTGCTCCAGTTTAGCTGCACTGGACAGTATTTCAGAGGGGGGAGTCAAACCTCAGTGACACCCCTTCAGTCTAAAGATTGACCTGTGATTTTACCCTAAAGGTAAAGGAGAAATAATCACCCCTTTATAAAGGATTAGAAACAGTTATTTTGTTTGCAAACAACTCTGATTTCAGGGATTGCAGTAACTCATTTTATGGAAAGAGTCTATAACACCTTTTGGCACAGCTGCTGTGAAAGTTTATCTTTCTTCATTCTCATTTTCATGCCAGCATGGATGCCTAGTCCCTTCCAGTGCTTTTCTGGTGGAAGAGCAGCCCAGACTTATTCCTACAGCATGCAGAGCCTTTATGTTCCTGTTATGTGTGGAGCATTGTGAGGCCTCACTCCTGAAAAGTGTTCATTTACCTGTTTCAGCCCCCAAATCTACTTTCAGGCATCACTTGCAGGGGTCATGAAAAGTAAGCTGAGTCTATTCTAAACCCTATTCTTTCTTTGGTACATAAGACTGGAAAATCATCACTCTTTTTGTGCCTATGTGATTACTTTATTGAATTGTGGATGATGAGTTAAACTGGGATCAGTAATAATCCCCTTCTTCCCTTGCTCCTGAATCTACCCAGATGGTTCATGGAGAAACAATCTGCTAATGTGCTTTTATCTTTTGGTGTTGCAGAGCAGAAGAATCCGTATCAGATGATGATAAAAGGAGGTAGGTGCTTTACCAAGTCTGGCTTTATTTGCGGTAGGCTACAGTGAGTTCTGCCACCAGATATACATACTTCCTTCTGTCCTCCTAATTTCCACCAACACCACCAAAGAAGAGAAAAAGAAAAACAGAAAAGAGAGGAGGAGATCTCACACAGAGCCCAGTATTGATGAGTTCCCCTTCCCCATTAGTAAGCTGAGGAGGGTGTAACTTTGCAGCAAGAAGAGCATGTTATTTCACAGCAGTAGGTGATGTATTCAATAAGGGCCAGTGACATCTGCCTTCACACTAGCCCTGCCACAGAAGATGGCATTAGCACTTGTGAGAGACCACCACTGGGCTGGAAATCAAAGAAAGTATAACTTCATCATCAAATAAATCAGAAACTAACTCAGAGCCTGATGGGCTCAAGGAGGTATGATTTATTTGGCACCTAAAGGGGCAGAGCAGTGTAATAGGAGTCCCTGCAAGTAGCTCCAGGTATGGCGGAGACTTTTAAGGACCCAGTTGTTCACCTCCCTGCATCAGTCTCTACTTTTCATACAGACCTCTGAGCTAGAAAGTAAACTCTACGAGGCTATGAAGGGGAGAGGTCTGAGCTGTGGAAGTACCTAATGCCCTCATGCTCCTTCCTACTAAGGGTTTTCTTCAAGTGTGGCAGGGGCATACAGGTTCTATTTATTACTAGGAGAGGTCAAATGTTGTTTGAAGTAAGATGCTTCAGTGATCCCAGTGCCAAATATTCCTCTTAGATTGGCTCTGTCCTCAGCTGGATATATTCAGTGTCTAGAATAAGCTGGGTGGGTGGGGTTTATTCTCACAAGATGGTTGGGATTTAATGAAAAATATTAGGAACTTGAGTGAAAAAGAACACCTTTCACAGGCTTGAGTCCCACTTAAGAGTAACAGCTAGCCTCGAGGTTTTTTTGCCTGGCACTATTTTATGAAGCAAGTGGCAGTTAATAGGCCATGGGAAAGGGAAGCTCTTCTGTGGATGCTTGTTCAGAGGTGCCCTCCCCTCTGAGCATCCATGGTGTTTGTAATACTGCTATGTGATGTCAACATGATAGGAAGAAGTGTTACAATTAAGCTCTGATGCCTCTTTAACTGACTTGTTTAAAACCAGGAACTATGGTGGTGTATATGTTGGCCTGCCATCGGACACGGCTGCCATGGTTTCCAGTCAGACGAAAATTGCACCAAAAGGTATTGGCAGGTTGACTATTGCATTTCTTCTTTCTCAGTTTAATTTTATCTAGTAGGATGTATTTCCTTTAAAAATCGATGAATATTTCAGACAGGCTGGCTAGCCTTGAAGCCTCTTAAGTCAGTGGGGCTATTTATAATCATTGAAGTGCTTGTTCTGGTCTATTTAAATTTTGACACACTTTTGAAGAAGGTTCCTAGAGCAGATGATGAAAATGTGGTATATTGTCTACTGAACAGCTTCTCAACACTCTGAGTGCTCTGTGAATTCAAAGAAAACAAAACCCTGTTAGGACTAAGAGGCTGTGATAGAGGCACTTGCAGAGCCTCAGTGCTAATTTTAGTTTTGAAAGTGTTTACTTGCATTGTGGTGGATTCCAGTAATAACAGTAAGTGCTTGCTTTCATGCTTATTTCTGTTCTTATATGAAAGTCATTGGAAACTGTGTCTTTACCATGTGATATTTTTGAACAGTGGGAAAAAGCATTAGGTTTAGAGGTACTTAGTAGACTTGTCATGAATATATAATTATGAAATCATGAAATGGTGTTTAGATTTAATACAACAAAATGCTTCTGTCACATATATACAGCACAGAGTTTAGTCACTGACTGGATTTGCTGCAAAACAAAACAAAGAAACAAAATAACAAATAAGCAAGCAAAAAAAAAAACAAAAAAAGGAGAAAAATAACAATAAGCATAATAGGAGCTGGTTTTGAAACAGTAGTGCCTTTGCCTTTGTTGCATGTTGTTGCATGTTTTTTTTTTAAATGTGTTCTAAATTAGTGATATGTTACAATGTTTTAACCATCTTTCTCTTTTGTTTTCTAATTAAGATTAGAAGGAAATAAACATATCAAGATGCAAACAACTGGAGGTACAGTATATTTTAATTAACATTATGTGCTTGGCATGTATTTATTGAACAGAAACAAGGTGGCAGTGATCTCTGTGCTGCTCCCTGGTTCTCAGGGAATTGCCCAGTTACTTCTCCAGCTGCAACCTAACTTTTCTGAAGGCTGGACCAGGGGCCGCTTCTCAGTGGTGCGGACATAAATTAGAAAGTGGGTAAAGTCACCTTCTTGGTGAGGAAGGAAACGCAGGGGGGTTGGACTAGATGATCTTTCGAGGTCCCTTCCAACTCCTAATATTTTGTGATTTGGGAATGAATAACAATCAAATGTCCTTGTATTCACCTTCAATCACACCACAACTAATCCTGCAGTGCTATCATCCTCACCTCCTGTGAGAGGTGAGGTGTGTTAGCAGTGTATAGACCAGCATCTCTAGAGACAAAGCTTTTCTTGGGGATGAGTAGTTTGCGGTTAGAAAACATCTTCTCAGTTTTGGGGAGTACCTGGAGAACCAAAATGAGGCACCCAATAAGTAACGTATGGGAGCTTTCCTCTTGCTATGGGAGAATCTGTGGGGGCTTTGTTCTCCACTGATCAGATTAGAGCAGTGAAAATTTATAGGTTCTATTCCTGACTTAAGACTTTAAACTAACAAATTAATTAACTAAAAAAAAAGTCCTTTACTAGTTAATTCTGGAGAAAAATAAAACAAGCTAAATTTCCATTCAGAATTCAAACTAAATAAACATTGACAAATTTTGAAAGAGAACTATCTGGATTTCTAGCTGATGGGGAGGGGGAAATAATAGAGCTGCTAACAATTTCTATAGGAAGCAGAACCCTTTCCTGATTTAGTTGAAGAGCCAGAAACAGTTCTGGCTAGTCCCAGTGCTGAATGCAGACTTGGTAGAGCAGAAGACACATATACTGATTATGTTTAATCATGTGAATGGTTAAAGCTCCAGGGACTTTGCTGGGAACACTCATACACAGAGAGGCCTTCAGTTGGTCATCACACTGAATTTCAGTAATCTGGCTGAGATGTTTAAGCTAGGAACACTGTCACTCTTGACCTGGGCAAGTCTGAAGCACCTTCTTGAGGTTGCAGCTCTCCATCTGTGGTTGATAAACAGAACCTGGGTTGTCTAGGTCCTTGTCTAGATGCTTTTGTTAAATGCTTGAGTTTGTGTAGAATGAGTCACTTTTTTTTTTGCTAATCACAGTACTTGAAAATGCACTTTGCCTTCATTGGTGCGAGATTAGGGCTTGGCTGCTGACTCAGGCTGTAAAAGACTTACACAGATGAGCCCCTTTAAACCTGCAAAGGATCCTCTGAGTTTGATGTGCACGTGTCTGCAGCGCATAGGCTACAAGTCTTTCAGCTTCTAATGATGCTAGTTCTCTGTTTTATGTACAGTGTTACTGTGTTGCTTTACCAGTGTTGCTCTACCAGTCCAGCTAAATCTGTTCCTTTTTTTTTTTTTTTTAACAGTCTTCTACTAAGACCAGTTGCCAGTGCTTTAGAGAGAGCTGGCCTTGTGCTGAACACTTTTATATTTACATGGCCTTCTGGAGAGCAAGAGAGATTAGAGCACCAAAAAATCTAAACTGTTCCAAGTTCCAACTACGGGTAAAGCTTGAAGTACAGCATTGAATCTGTTTCTTGTGATGGTTACATTATGGAAACTTCCTGCTATTCTCCAGTGAAAAAGAAATTAATGAACTCATGGTGGATGTTTCTGCACAAGAGCTAACCCTGATGATCTGCAACTTATTTATCTGTGGCCATATTGCAGATATCATCAGCTATCAGCTACGCTTCGTATATTTTCTCCAACAATTTTTGATAGCTTTTCTATAGAAAACCATTACTACAGTCCACTTAATAGTTCCTGTGGTGGATTCCTAGAAATTAATTATTAATTTACTTCAGAGTAATATATTTGACAGGTTTGCATCTTTTTGGTAGTATTGCAAATTTTAGTACTTTTGCTGTGAAAAACTTAAGAATAGGATGAAATAAGCATAAGACCATTGGGTTCTTTATAGTTACTACTGTCACTTTTATACAGTAAGACAAATATTAGTGTTTAATTTTCACCTTTTAAGATATTATTCAAGGAACTTTATTTAAATAACAATATACTTCGTCATAATATTTACATGTCTGGTTTTATTTTCTTCAGCTTTATCTCTTTTGTAAAGCATTACATGGAGAAAAATACTAATAAACCAAACTATTATGTTATGTCTTCCATTTTTTGTAATATTACCATGGCATTTTCTTGTGCAAGGATGAAGTGATAGTATTTTCAGAGATAGCAGGACAGAACTCCAGTGCTGCATCCTCCTGAAATGTAAAGGTGTTTTGATCATTAGTAGAGTTTTATATTTAAAATATTTTAGTTAAAATATTCCTTGCTTTGTCCTCTTTTAAGTATTTGTGACATTATTTTATTATTGCTACTTGGGTTTTCAATTATTTCAGGCCTCCAGCTTCTGAAGACAAATAAGCATCTCATTCTTGACACCTTCAACTTCAAACCGAGATGAAATAAGATTAAAGATTAAGAGATGGTGTTAAAATATCTCAGTATGAGTGAATGTCTGCAGATTACATCTGCAGTATTGTTCTTGCAAGCCAAGCTGGTGAGAACTCAAATAGCACTGAGTAATAAACATGCAGGTTTGCTTCCCACCTGCTTACCACAGCACAAGGGTTATAGTTTCCACCTCACATGTTCCATAAATGGTCTAAATGGTTTGCACAGCACAAGTTTATTTAGTACAAAGCAATTAGGCCCATGCCTGACCTGATCACGATTGCCTTTCCCAAAGCAGAAAAAACGCCAGTCATCCTTGATAGTTCAGCTAGTGCTCAAAAAACCAGGAACAGATGCCAGTATTCTCCTCAGTTATTTGTGCACTTCTGTCCTTCAGTTGCTGGGAAGAATCATCAAAAAGGTTGACAGGGCTAAATTCATAGAATCATAGAATGGCTGAGGTTGGAAGGGACCTTAAAGATCATCTAGTTCCAACCCCCCCGCCATGGACAGGGATGCCAATCACTAGACCAGGTCACCCAGGGCCACATCCAGCCTGGCCTTGAACACTGCCAAGGATGGGGCAGCCACAACCTCTCTGGGCAACCTGTTCCAGTGCCTAACCACCCTCCTGGTAAAGAAATTCCTCCTAATCTCTAACCTAAATTTCCCCTCTTGTAGCTTGTAGCCATTTCCCCTTGTCTTATCACAGTTTGAGAATACAAAAAGTCTCTCCCCTTCTATCCTATAGTCCCCCTTTAGCTACTGGAAGGCAGCTATGAGATCCCCTCAAAGCCTTCTCTTTTTAAGGCTGAACAACCCCAACTGTTTCAGCCTTTCCTCGTAGGGGAGGTCCTCCAGTCCTTTAATCATCTTTGTGGACCTCCTCTGGACTCGCTCCAACAGGTCCACATCTTTCTTATGTTGAGGAGCCCAGAACTGGACACAGTACTCCAGGTGTGGCCTCACAAGGGCAGAGTAGAGAGGCAGGATCACCTCCCTAGACCGGCTGGTCACACCTCTCCTGATGCAGCCCAGGATGCGGTTGGCTTTCTGGGCTGCGAATATACATTGCTGGCTCATATCCAGCTTTCCATCTATCAAGACCCCCAAGTCCTTCTCTGCATGGCTGCTTTCTATGAGTTCCTCACCCAGCCTGTACTCATAGCCAGGATTACTCCTACCCAAGTGCAGGACCTTACATTTAGATTTATTAAACATTTATTCAAACATCACTTCTGATGCCACTGATATCTGAACTCCCATGTATGGGATGTAGAAGGAAAGAGGTGAACTTTAACAGATAGCTCCTTGCAGTTGGTGGTGGGACAGTTGTTAAGGGTACTTTTTCTTGGTTTACCTCATTGCTTGATTTTTCCTGTGCAGAGCTGCAGAGAAGTGTGGAACACTTTGCAGAATTGGTCTTTTAGTGATTCATCCTCTGAATTTGTGGGAGGTATGGTGGTTTCTTTATGTTTTTGTTCCTCTGAATCCTTTAATCTCAAATGCTTACTGATCAACTGACAAACGTTTCAGTATTGTGGACTGGAGCCTCTGCACGTGGGCCTGTACCCATAAAACTGAAGAGCTAGGGCCATGTCCTTGTCTTTGATGCAGACTCCTGTCTTTGATTTGCAGACTCTTGTATTTTGTTTTCCCAAGGACCCACAGATCTAGAAACTGTGTGACAGGACATTGTAAAATCCTCTATGGTGAGCAGCATTTCTTAAGCATGTGACATTTCATGGAGAAATGAGTATATGTGCTCCTTCAAAACTTACTATCTATGGATATTTCTGTTAAGAGAGAGAATGCAAAAGAAACCCTATATGCCAGCTGTGCGTTTGATGGCATCCTTGGAGGATATGTAGACACACAAATGGTGGTTCAATGCAAGAACTGAGAACAGAACACAAGAAGGCACTGAATGGCAGAGTTATTATTAAGGAATATACTTTGTCAAATAATCTTGAATTACCAGTTTTAAAGAAGAACCATTTAATATTTGGGGCTGTAATACCATTTCTGTTGCAGTTGTCATTCATTCTTCAGCCAGAGCTGAGGAGCTAGTGAAAGTAGTTTACCAAAGACAGTGGATTCAGTCTTTATAATCTCAGACTCTCCAATCTAAGAGTCTTAGAGAGCCCAGAAATATTATACTTGTATTCACATAACTTGCACTATTGAAACTTGAAAAACCCTGGAGTATCAAAGCATAGGATTGAAACTACATTTTGGGTTTAGTTGAAAAATAATCCAAATATCTTGTTGGATTGCAAATTTTGATCTAGTAGCACAAACTACTAAAGACAAAGACAGCTGCTCCTTTGAATTATGTTGATGAGACAGTGCATTTATTTTGATTTCTTATGAATGCAAAACCTGGAGCTTAGTTGTAAGGACCTGACTTCTTGGTATCTTAATGGTCCAGATAGATACACTGCCAGACAGATATACTGTGATGGATACACTGTGTGTACTATCCACCTCACAATGTACTTCAGAGGTTGTGATATAGAAACCTTTGTGTTACTCCAGGGTTATATCTGTCACTAAGAGGGTTTTGGAAGACCTGGTAAAGCCTGATATAAGCTCGGTTAGGACTGCATTCACTAGAATTAAAATCCTCTCTCTCTTAAAAGTCCACACAAGGCTAAAGCTGCAGAGAAACAGCAACAAAAATTTGGCTGTAGTGAACACAAAACCAAAGTGCTGATTTATTTAATCCTGCATGTCTAAGGGAGGAGTCTTTGCTGTATTTGACTATGGTTGAAATGGCATCACTAGCATATTGTTCTCTGTCACCCACACAAGTCTAGTGATTCTCGATAATCATGCTTCCCAAGCAGTCGGTGAGTCACTGCTGATATGTTTTCTGCAAAGTAGACCTCTGTTTGGTTCCCATGGTGATCAGAAGAGACAATTATTACAGACTGCTACTACAGTTCCTCAGTTGCATGTACCTACTAAAAGAAGCTCTTACCTGGTTATAGCTCCTTTAAGTTTTGCAGTATATTGTCCTTGCTTCCTATTGACAACAATTTGAACACCAGGGGAATTGGCTTTGTGGAGAACATGCTGGAGGATGGTGTTTCATGGAGTATTTTCATTTTTCAATATGTTTAGGGAAAGACCAAGAAAATAACAGCTTTGGAAACTTTTCATAGAACAATGGTGTACCAGTACTGCAGGAAGTCTTTTGAGGCTGGGCTAAATGATTCAATCCTTGTTTGAAAAACAAACATGCACAGAACTTAGATTTGTCATAATAGAAGCAATTTTAGAAGCAATCACAGTTTCCAAATATGGGAGTATTTCCCAGACAGCAGAAACCTGCTTGTGGGTGCTTAGAATGGCTGTCACCCATCCTGTGGGAACTTCTGTGTAGCAGACACTTGCTCGGTCATTATTAAAATACATGTAGCTGACAATAGGACCCTGTTTGTGAAGCAGATCACTCCATGAAACTCTCATTAGTTTAACTGTACTGAGAAAAGAATAAGAAAGATCCCATGTGATGCAGCCTTGATGAAGGGGCAAGAGGAAATGTATAGGATAATGAGGATTATGATAGGATGCAGTAAAGATGGATGCAGAAAGAGATTAGGAACTGAAAATTATGTGAAAAGGAAACTAGTTAATTTAAGTATTTTCTCCATTTATCTGTAATTCTAATCTCTTGAAAACAGAGCAAGTAGATCAGTGCTCAGTTGTTTAAGACTGAAGAGAAATGAGGATTGGCTTACTAGTTCAGTCCAACCCTCAAATGTCTGAGACTGCTAAACTTTTGGGAAACAACTTATCTTGTTTTTATTTGTTTAATGCCCAGAGTAATAAGCCCATGAACCTTGTATGTCCTTTTTGGGCGTTCCTAGGGTATATAAATATCCTATCTTCTCTTTCACAATTTGTGCTGGTATTCCTTTTGTTTATGTCTCTCTATGCAGAGTGAAACTTCTAATTACTTCGGAAGTTTGCATCACACTTGAAAGAGAATTTAGTAAACAGAAAATACACAAGATGTAAAAATCATTAACAGGCATAGTATGAGGAAATATTATAGAGCATGTGAAAAGGAAGCATGAGCTTAACCTGAAAAAAAGAGTAGAGTTAGAACCAAAGTATGGTTTTCTTATGCCTTCTATTTTTATGTGTCATAACTAGTGGATTGCTAGTTTGGATCACAGCACAGTTATTGGAACTCTGGGAATTAGCAGTCTACTTGAGAGTTTTATTTATGGTCTTTGATTCCTAGGTTATAGGATATAGCAGTGACGTGAAATACTAAATTCCAACCTTAGCCTTCATTGCCCATTTTTTTATGTTGGCCAAATCTCAGTGTTGTCTGCAGGATGGCTTCAGCTCCATGAAAGCTGAGCTCACTAGATTCTTACTGTGAGGCTGTGATTCAGAGAGATGTTAATTGGAGGCAGGTCATTTTCAATAGCTGTTTTGTGGGGGATACCAGACTGCAGGAAAATATAAGACTGTTTATTGGAATTAGGGAGGTATTCAGACTTTGGAGAGATTCCACATTGCATCACTAACAAACTCTAATTGATAGAACACAAACATAACACCATATGAATAAATAAATAAAATCAGGGAAGTAATGCACACCTTTCAGCTTATATCTAATATCATATTTATGGTTATATATTATTGGACACTAAAACTTTGAATTGTGAACATTTTGCCACAGCTAGGCTTTCATTTCCAAAATGATATTATTGAAAGGAAAAAATAAACTTGGAAGGATTCCTGTTACCTGGTTTGTCCATAGGAGCCTTGCATGCTTTTGGGAAATCAGCCAACAGATTTTTATTTAAAATTAAAAGATTTAATTAGATCTGAAAGTATAAATAGTATCAACTTGAGCAAACTCCAAGTATCTGGTTGTTATAATAATGTACTTCATCTTTGAAGTCTCAAACCAGTTGCCTACTTCTTTTTCCTCTTCCAAATTGTGGGTTACTTCAATAAATAAATGATTAAATTCTTTCACTGTTCTATCAAAGGAACTGCTATGGATCAACAGATAAAAACAAACCATTTTTGACAGGGAATTAATTTGAAATGAGGAAGCTGTGCCAACCAAGGGAGATGGAACCTCTATAAATTCCAAATTCTTTTTAATAGAATGGTTTGAGAACTTGCACAGCACTGTTAAAGGGTCTTTTTCAAGGCATTATTACTTGTGTAACAATTGCTTCTTAAGAAACGCAAGATTTCCAGTGGAAAGAGCCCTCAAAATCACTACTTGGAAAATAACTTTTGATTTCTGATAATGATTTGCCAAAAGAAGCATTATATTTTTCCCTTTGAATTTCATGAGGAAGCCAGATTCTCATCTGATCTAGTAAGGCAAGCAATCAGCCTCTCTTTGCCAGCAAACTATTGCAGATAATTCTCGTTCAAAGGTACAGGAAAAAAGAGAAATTATATTGACTAGCTTTATCATTGAGACATATATGTTCATATGCTTCAAATTAAGCCCAGTCTTTAATAAATTTGTCTAAATTAGGCTAGATTTTGTGCTTCCTCCTTTCAGGTTTAGAGGTTTTTTTTTTTAAATATGATGTTATTCTTTTGTTTTTTCCTGTTGGCTGAAATAATTCCTGGCAAAAATAGTTCTACATTTGTTATAAGAATGCATACTTTGTTATGATTTTCAAAACTTCTTGTACTATTTCCCATTTTTATCTCAAATACATGCTCTGACATAAAACTCTGCCATAGACTAAGTTTTACCCAAAGGGCTAGGCTCACACCTTTGCTCAGGTGGGTACTCCAAGTAGGTGCCACTGAAGAACATTTTATCCTTAACGTTTTCTACTTGGCTGTTTCTTTCAACTTCAGTTAAAACATGGATAGTGTTGTCTGATTGTTCTCTAGGAGGAGCATTTACTATGTGTGTGACTGTATCATGCTGGGATTTGGACTGGCATAGTTACAGGACTCTTCCTTTCCTCAGCGTAAGGTCTTGAAACCTCATCTTACCTCCTGCATGACACGTCCTTCAGATATGTCTGTGGACAAGCAGCTTTGTGCTGTGAAGTTGGAAGGTACAAGACGATGTGAAAGTGTCTCCATCGCATTCCAGTTTGAGCAGTGATGCGCAAAACAAAAGCAAACATTACCAGTAAATTAGTTGGAGAGATGACTGCAACATGGCACAGTCTTTTTGCAGCAGCATGAAATGATTAAAAAAGAAGCAAGATAATAAGGAATCAGATCCTGTGATTCAATACCATAAATGCCTGTATTAGACATTAGAAATTATAGCCATGTCCCTTATACTGTCATTGTGGTTACCACAAAGCAGTTGCAGTCTTGTAATTATCTCACCTGCATACTTCTGTAGATGATAAGGGAAATTACTTGCAGTTGACAGTGGCTGACCATTTGACTCATAGGTTTCCTTGCCTAGGTCATGAGGTCTGGCTGGTGAGCACAGAGTTTAGTTCATCATAATCTGAAAACTCCCACTTTGCAGCCTGTTGGTTTTCCCAATTGTCTGTGCAGTTCACCTTCATGGTATCTACCAGTACATATAGCCAAAGTGGTTTGAAGAAACAGCTGATGGACTGGTGAGGCTGAAGAACACCTCCATGACATACTGCTTCTGTTGATCCCACGGTCTTTTTGGTGCTCTGGGTGAGGTGTGATGGCTTCACACCTAGTAAGGGACCAATCAGGTATTATCAATAATCTTCTCCAGGCCAGTTGTACCATACCGTACCGTACCGTACTGTACTGTACTGCAGACTGGTACAAACACCATTGCAGTGTTGGAGAGCCTGGCCTTGTTGACTGGCTGAAGTCTTAAATAGTGCTGAGATACATTTTTTTGCTTCCCTTGCTCCCTTAGCAGCAAAACCTAAGTGACTGCACTGTTTCCTTTTATATGCCTGCTGAAGAGGCCTTATGTTCAGAGCTGCGGTGGTGACAATCAAATTAATCACTGTCCTACCAGCAGCTGCACTTTGGGCTCTCCCAGCAGCCTCAGAGGGAGCAGGCTGTAGCCTGGGACGTCAGAATAAATACTTGTCCAAAGTAGGTCAGCAAACCATGCCTGGCCTTGAGAAACAGCTTTGAGCAGAGACCGCAAATTTCTTGATATTGCTGGCAATCATTTTCTTCAAATGTCTTTCGTGGGAAGAATCCTGCAGACCTGGATGGCATGCTGGCTCCCTGAAGCCTGAGCCCTCTGGCAGAACTTAGAAGTTCTGAAGAGAGAGAATCCCAGAGGCTTGTTACAAAGAAACTTAAAAATGCTTAAGGAATCTTGATACACCTCTGCTGCTCTTGTTTCTGTGACGTTCAATTAATTACTCCTTCAAAGCTGCAAATGTCTTAAGTTTTGATTTCATAGCAACTATACATACAATTTTAACAGTTAAAAATTTGCCTTTTTTCAAAACACTTATTTCAAATTTTGAAAACAGTTACTCTGTGTCTATCATCCTGATTTCCAGGAAACTGCCCAAATTAATTAATCAATCACTTCAAAGCTTGTGGTTATTTGTTTTTCACTCTAGGATTTAGTTTTAATAGACAGTCAAGTGCTGTTACTAAAATGAGTACAAACTATTTAGAGGTGGCAGTGCAAGCAATATTATCTGTCAATTTTCCACAGCCTGTGGAAAATTCAAGTTATTGTTTATGGGCATAACTTAAAAATCAAATTACTTTGAATAACTTGGCTGCTTACAGAGCTTTCGGGTCAAGTCTGAAAGATAAAGTCTATAAAAACATTGTATCTGAGCTACTTCAGATTGTCCTCTAAGCCATAAAAATATGTCTCTGAGGTTTCTTCTATAATGAAATCCATGCTGTTGTCTAGTTTCAAGGTGATTCATAATAACTCTGTTCTAGCCTCTCTACAGATGCTACTATTATTCTGCAGTGAAAAAGAGGCAGCCAGCCATTTCTGGGTGCTCTGTAGAGTCTTAAAAGCAAGACAGCTTAAAATAAAAGTTTGCATCCTGCTATGTTGTTATGACCTTCAATGCACTTTGGGCACTACTAAACTATAAATAAGATCAAAAGATTCTCTCTCTCATGCTCAAAATCCTAAAATAATGAAACATTAAAAAAATAAAGAATGCCAAAATTAAGCTTCTTAATACCTTTGTATTATGATATATGTTTTTGACAATGGTTTTTTCACATGCTAAAAGAGACAGAGACTAAACTAATTAACCATGTATGAAAAAGTATATTTTCCTTGGAATTCTGAAAATATTTGTTTATTCATTTTATCATAGCTTTAGACCAATTTATGCCCAGGAATGTGCTTTTCCTGTGCTACCTACCTGTGAAAGTTTGACAATACATATGTGATTTTTCTCTCTTTTATTTTCAAACTACTGAAAGCTGGTTCTTGGTTACATAAAGGTGGTCTTATTGTTAAGGACAATATCTGCTAAGGATTGCCAGCTGCCATTGGAAAGTCAGAATAAAAATGGCAAGCTTCCAGCTTGATGAATTTAAAATTATTTTATTTTGTCTTTACTGTAATTCAGGGGGAACTCAGAAGTTTTGATCATGTTGCTAAATAATAAACTTAAAAATAACAAGCAGGCTGATACTCTTACTGCTTCAGGAAAACTAGTGTAGGTAAATCAAGGGATAAGAAGCATCTGAAAGAAAAGCCCAGCACCTGCTGGACACCTGTGGGACAGTCACTCTTTGGGAGCATGATGTGAAACTGTGAAATTTTCCCCAGATGACAAGCCTGTAAAAACAGTTAATCAGTCAATTATTCTTTCTGCATGTTTTAATTTTGTTGTTATTATTACTTAAAGGCAGTTAGCTGTGGAAGAAATTCAAAAGTACACAACTGCTATTTTCCATCAAGCTCTGTGTTTGCCTGGTTGGTTTTGATTTTTATTGTTTATCTGATTTCAGAACTAAAAATAGACACAAATCAGAATTCTGGGAATCAGAAAGTCCAGCCTTCCTTATGCCACAGGTTTGTTAATCTTCGCTAAATCACTTATTTACATCCTTCAAAAACAGTTTTGAGACTCAAAGGCTCAAGCGAAGGGCTTTTGTTCCAATCGTGTCTCGATACTCCTTCTCCAGAGAAAGAGAGAGGTGTTTCTAGTGAGTATATGTCTGAGGCTCTTGGGACAACCATTGAGGCTGGGTGATGCTTACTGCATCACCAGTAGGCTGTCTAGCAAGGGACCAGATCTCCCTCTCTGGCCTATCCCTCCTTTCTACAGCTCACAGCAGTTTCTCTGCCCAGAAACATAGCCCCAATGCATTTTACATGAGCTGGAGGGTAAGGATTTAGTACCTCTGATGTGTGTGATAAGGGGAGGCAAAAGAGTGGGGTTCAGAGGTAAGCAGAAAAGCAAGAGCATGTTAGTGGCATTGGTACATTGCTGCTGGGTGAAATGCTGCTCCCTGCAATTCTTCAGTGGAAATTACTTTTTTCTAGATGGAGAAACAATCAGTAGCTTAACTTCATTACAAATGCTGAAAAAGACTTCTCATGTTAGCAAAACAGCTATTTGTTCTGTCTTTTTCTCTAAAAGACCCACAACCTATTACTTTTTCCAGCAATAGCTTGGGAATAAGATTTTATTTTATTTTTTTAGGTAGGAAAGCCAAATAATTCCTGATTTCATTCCCAGCTGAAATGAAACAGCATGGATCCTCATGTTAATTTTCCCAGCATGTTTGCAGATCAGCTATGTTGGGAGCAGCAGGCACAGCAAACCATGCAAGGTGACCTGCAGTTCTGTGTGTACAGGAGCACCAAGCTGTGGCCAAACATTTTTGGCTCGAGAGATGACTGTGTCTGTGTTTCTTCTCATTTGACAGTGTTAATTCCAATGGTGCCCACTTTCTTGGTTGAACAGCTGCCAGTGCACCTGTGCAGAAAGCCCTGGCAGCAGCACACTTGAGTGTTTTTCCTATGGCTTTTAGCAAAAATTCAAACATTGCAAGGACTCAGAGTGAGATTTTCAGACACTGAGCTCTGACTAAGTAGACAGCTATTTTTTACCTTGCTTGAGAGTGTCACTTTTCCCAACATTAGGTGTACTATGAGCATGAATATGTAGGTGAGCTTGAGTGTCTTTTCTGACTCCTAAGGGCAAGCATTAAACTTGTCACTGCTCCCAAACTACTTGCACAGACCAAACAGCTCTGAAGATGTCCAGCCTGAGAAAAAACGTCCAGTGTCACAGAAATACAGATCTAACCTTGTTTATGCCAAGAAAATGTGTGAATTTTGTGAACAGCTTTTGCTTAGAAGGAGAGGTTTGATTTGGACAAAAGGCTTGTTTACTGTGACCAGGGAAAGGAGCAATGGCAGAGGTAAGAGGTATTTCAGTGTTTCCCTTATGACCAGACTGGGATCACTTTTGTCCTCAATTTAGCCTTAGATATTTTCCATCATTCACACCCTCCTGCTGATAAAATTGCAGGTGTTACTGCTGCAAGGGAGCCACCAGCTCTTGCTTGTCTTGAGGACCTGAAGATGCTTGATTATTTGGTGGGGCTGGGCTTTCTGAGCACTATCCTCTCTCTAGAGCCCTAACTCTCTCAGTGCATGCAGCTGCACCCTTGGTCAGGAAAATCCCTTTCACAGATGTGGCAAAGCTAGGAGAGATCCCAGCATGTTCCCACACAGTGGTATGAGACCCATCAGCAGGGAATCATGACTTGCTGAACACTAGCTGAGTAGTAGGAGACAAGACGTTTTCGTGAAGTCACTCATGGTGACAAGCCCTGGTAATGCCATTATTGCCTGGAAAGATTTCCTTTCCTGAGGTAATATAAATAAAATGATCTTGTGGAATTCCACAAAGACTGGAAAGCTTGGGTTAGCAGAAGGCACAGTGTGAAGATGGGAGAGAGCAAAGTCTGCTCTCTCTCTTCTCCTGAGGAGCCCTAGTAAGAAAGGTGTTGTGGCATGGGCATAAAGCTCCACACGAGAAGGCAGAGACCACGTGGAGGTAGAAAGATGCCAAAAAAACACCAAAGAGCATCAAGTGGTTCGAAGGAATGTGGCTGAGTTCATGCCCTGTGAAATGGAATGGGGAAATCAAGGCCATCTGAGTTTGCAAAAGGGGAGTTGAGACCTGCAGAATGGTGTTAGTTTCAGATGCCAGGGAATGGATGGGGTAAAGACATTAAGAAAAAAACAATTTAAGCAGCAGTCAGCTCAGGATGTTTGCAGGCTTTGCAGCTTCTTCCTTTGACACTGACCATTATCAGCAAAATCCTCAACTACAGGGGATATATTTCAGATGTATGGACTGGAGGATTTAAGGGCTGACAGCTTCACTGAGGAACAGTGGCAGAATGGCTTTCTGGCCAGGGAGAGGGAACCAGACATCTGGAGGTGGAAGCTTTGTGCTGCAAAACCCCTCACTGAACGGGGGCCAGCTGTAGGCAAGTATCTTGTGCAGTGAAAGCAGAAATGAAGGTAAGATCAAGAGACACAAGACTTCTGTGAAGACATAGAATTGTAACCTTTTCCTGGGCTTGGCCTGTGCAGTACCTCATTCAGGGCTTGGATGCAAAAGACGGGAAATGCTCAAATCTCCAGAAGTATCTCCTGAAACCAGCAATTACGGGAAAACTGAAGAGTTATTCCAGGATGTACAGAAATCATGAAAGGCTTGAGGCACTGGAAAGAGAAAAATCTTATTCAGCAACTAGATCCAACTGTACTTGCATAACTGACAGCAAGTAATGGTGGGCATCTGTGAAGCTGATCCCCTTGGAAGCCATTGTAGATGCTCAGGCCTGAAACCAGTAGAGTGAGACCGGTCTAGGGGCTCCTTCCTCACATCAGGACACTACTTAAGTGATAGAATGTTGAAAATCAAATAGGTGGTGGGAGCTGTTGAAGGAGGTGGAACAAAAGCTGTTCAGATGGAGCAAAAGTCCATCTGGGGGAAGCTAGTGACCTGGTCCTGCTTGTAATGGAAGATAAGAGAGGATGAGCAGTCTGAGAACAGGTGAACCAAGAATCTGGAGCAAGAAAGAAGGGTTGAACTGTTTGTCTCCTCTGTGTGTATATGTAAAGGAGGCAAGCCAGCAACATTGTTGGAGTTATGTTAAAGGGTGAATATTTCTACACGGTGAAAACTGCTGTTGATATCTCCTGCTGAGCATGCAACGATTGGAAGGTGGTTGTACATGTTTGTATGTTTGTACGAATGCTTCCTATCCCGTTGCATCTTAAACACAAACTTTACTTTACTTAGTAAACATGTAAAAAGGGATTACCCTATCCTAGGTATGCTGCTGTGACCCAGCAACAAACGAAAAACTAGTAAATGAAACTGAAGCCGGACGAAGCTACAAAGCCACCAGCATGCAGACGCTATGGCTTCCCACCAGAGAGCAGCGTTGCTCCAGCAGTGAGTGGTGGCTTCGCGTTTCTGGCTGCTGGACGTGGCTTCTGCAGCTAGGCAGTGCTGCTTTGATCAAAGGGCAGTGGGACTGCTGGTGGAGGAAAAAACCGACCATATGGAGCATCGGTTTTCTCAAAACAGTCGAAGAATGACAAAGTTCAAAAAAATTACTCTATTGAGAGTATTTAATGGAAGTAAACCCAATCTATCACTTTCAGGGAGGTGAAATATAAAGCAAAGTTACTCATGGAGGTCAGAGCTTCTTTTATTCTAGGGTCACCCACACTGTAAGAAAAATTAGACTTTATTATATCATATGCTTTCTGTCAGAAGATTTCAAACTTCTAGGCGTGCGAGCATCCTCATGTGCTAATTTCAATGCCTAATGTGAGGCACTTGGGTCTGACCATCAGAGTTGCTGGTCACCTACAAACGTAATACAGCCTGGCTGGGGTCTAGGCCACTGATACTAGCATCATCTGCAGTCTCCAGTTAAGGCTTCTAATGGAGGTAACCCAAGAGAAGGGAGACCTATTTAAAAGGCTGGCCAGTAAATACATTTGAGACCTTGTGGGTAGTCAGGGGTGAGTCTGAACTGCACCCAATTTCAGCTGGCTCCTGATACCACATGCAAAGTTACTGGCAAAGTTACTTTTCCCAGGGGGCTAGTGAAGTATGTTTAGCGTACAGTCAATGTTTCCTTTACAGCCCATGTTCCCCTCTCTTCCAGGGGCTGAAACGTCCAGCAGAGTTGATTTTTTGCTGCAGAGAGCAAAGCAAGGACTGTCTCCTAGGGCAGGACTGGTTGCTTTGAAGTAGCCTCACTACAATCAGAAGGTAGTAAGCCTGAAGGGCTGTATAACTGCTTGTCTGCTGCATGGCCAATTGGCGAGACAGGCACCAGAGCCCAGTTATCCACCAGTCAGAAGCAACAACAAAGAAGTTCTGAGAGGGACCCTGAAGGCACTAGTGGGTGTTAACGGTCCTGACTGGCTTTACTTAGGCCCCTTACCCGCACTATGGGTTTGGGAGCCTATTTCAGACCACCATAGGGCTCTTGCCTGTTTCTGCACTGGGTTCTTGATGCGTCTGTTTCCAGGCCTGTCTCTACTCCTGTCTCTTGGTTGGTCAACCTTCGTGCTACACTGCAGCCCTGGCTCTCGTTTTGTCTGTTTCTGGCTGGACTTCTGGTACTGGCTTGCCCCTTGCAGTGTCATCAGTGGACCCTTTTACCAGCCCTATATCCTACATTCAGCCCTTTGGGGCTGCATCCCTCAAGGAATGCATCCCTTGATGCCTGGCTTGCCCCCACTCCAGTGGCAGCCCTGTGTGGCTTTGTTTCTGGCCAGCCTGTGTCCCACTGACATCTGCATGACACATATCCCTGCTGACTTGTTGGGGCTTCTGTACTGACATTTCTCTGGGTTATTTTTCAGCTCTGAAATCTCTGCACTATTTATACCTGCTTCTGAAATATGAACCTTCTGCCAATGTGTGTATGTGGGAAGAGACAAAAATAAAATTGTTGTCCTCTTCTTATGCATGGACCTGAGCCCTATTTTGGAATCGGTCCTATTCCATAGTGGTGTTTGCATTTTTGGACTCTGCAGTCCTCGGTACAACACAACAATGGGTCAGACTGTAGTGTTTTGGGTGGGAGCTAGTACTTCCATTGCTCTGTCTTACCTTGTAATAGCAATTTCTTGGGAAATGTCCTGGTGTGCCAGAACCAGTGGGTTCATTAACTGAGCCATCAGCAAGGTAGCAGAGCACCAAGAAAAGCAGGTGTGCTTGTGATTGTGATGTTTTTGAGGAAGACATATTTTTGCCTGCTGGAGGGTAGAAAGGTTACAAATCAATGTAAACTGTTGTGTGCTTGGTGCTGTAGACACCTCCAAACTACTATCTAGCACATAGCAGTTCATTTCTAATGAACAGTTACTTAGGGCTTATTCTTCATTGGGGTTAGGTTTGAAATGGCATCTTCAAGCAAGAAAACACAACAGCCTTGGCTCTCTGACCCACTCAGCATTCCTTGGTAACCCAAGGAACATTCCTCCTTCTGACACTTCCCATCACCCCTGATATCTGATTACTTCAGTCTGGTTTTCCATATGTATTTAGTGTCACCAGGAAAAATAATATAGCAGCTGAAGAACTCCACATTCTGAAACAGAAAAAGAATGAACATAAATATTTGAGGTGATAGTTTCTTAGTAATAAAAAAAGAATTCCAGAAAACTGTTCTTTCTGCATCAGCACAGACTAAGTGCAAAGTATATAATTTGTCTTGGTCTATTTTAAAGCTATTTTTAAATGGATGATCAGGCTTGCAGAGCTTTGACATTTGTGTTTCAGTGTAGGGAGAGCTGTGTCTCTGTGGAGACTTTCTGAGCACTTCAGATACATTTCAAGATTGTGCTGCCAGGCACAGGTTTTATTCCAATTGCTCTTCTAAGTGATTTATGCATACCAAGTACTATGCATCCCAGGGCACTTTGAAGAATTGCTACTACTCACTTACATGACTCCAGCAGACATCATGCTGTGCAGGGCTTGACATAAATTGCATTTTCAATGCATTAAGAAATGCACAAGTGCAACACAATCAACCCTGCAAGAGGAAAATGTGATGGACTTGGTTCTTATGCTGGGCTGAGACAGAGAATAAGAGATGTTAGCCATGCAGCTCAGTGGTGCATTGGAGGATGTTTAGATACCTTTGATTATGTGTACCTATGAAGGATGGATAACATTAAGCAATGTTACCCTGCAAATGTATAAACAAGCCCTTTCGCTGAAAAGGGGTGGGTAAAATGTGGTAACTCATAAAAGGTCAAGAATAGGAGAAAATTTTTTTCCCATTTGTTAAAATGTGGACACTATAAGACTTGTTTCACACACATGCACTCCCATTGTGATGGCTGGGATACTGCCTGAGTTACTTGAGTACAGTGGGAGGTGAACTGGGTCTGTACTTCCTGTGCACTAGTGATTGGTTTCTCTCGGCAGCAGAGTAGCGCAGGGGATGCCCATTCTCCTCTGAGTTCCTGGTTCCATGTGGTTTTTCTTTCTAATAATGTGCAAAACCTGCTTGAAGTTCTTGTGGCTGTGATATTATTAATAGCTGTCTCCCATGTCTACTGTCCAATGAAGGAAGGGTTTCTACTACAGCTTCAGAGGGGCAACAGGGAAGAAGGATTAAGAAGGTCTTTTCCCTCTGCTAACCTGTGATATAATCACCAAAGACTCAGTTCTTAGACTGCTAAGACACTTTTGGTTTTTTTTCACAGTAAAGAAATATGGAAATTAAATGTGTTTGTTCTAAAAGAGTCTTGAGGGAAATAGCAAAGGCTCTGTGCCTAGTGACTGAGCCTATACCATATAAGCTACTCCACTCTTTAAAATATCATTCACGTAATAGCTCTAGTGTCATGACAGTGATAATGCCTCTGCTGACAGGCTGTGCACTAGAGCAATAGCTCAGTTTTAACTGCTGGACTTAGGAATTCCTGCTGAGATCCACTGGTCATATCCCGGGCTGAGTCCCTACATCTTTCTGCCGTTTGGCCTACATGCTGTCCTCCTTCTGCCAATGCTGTTACTGTAGGAATGGAGCACTTCTACTCTTGAATGAGCTGAAACCTGTTGCAAAGCCCATTAAATTGATGCAGACTTTTTTTCTTTTGGATTTGACTAGGTTTGGCTAAAGTACTTAACAATGTTGCTCTTCCCCAATGTGAAACTGGAAGCAACCTTGGGTAAACAAGCCAGGCTGGTATTCTAGAGGCTAATCATAACTGCTTGAAGAACAAGATAAAACACGAGATGATAAGTGAGTAACTTATTTAACAATCACCATTCTAAAAAGCTTTATCCAAAATTACCCAGGCTACCTCAGGCTTGGTTTGACTTTGGTGAAATAGGTATCTACATTTATATGTGTATGTAGGCTTTACAGTCAAATTCAGCAACAAGTGCCAAATCTCAGCTCTGAGAGAGCAGCTTTGGATTTGTGGCAAAACCCAGCTCGGCTTGATGCACAGGCAAGGTAGCTGCCAAGTTGCCCTATGGCCTTATTTGCTAAATCCAGACTCCTGGAGAGCCAAGCCTGATGCTAAAGCAGAGATGGAAGTGACTGTAGAGCACCACTGCTTGGCTAAGAGGCAAATGATCCTTTACAGCAGCAGATCTTGCCCTCACTCATTCCAGTCCCTTTGACTTTCCATCCTGCTGTTCCATTGCCCCTTGCTGTGTTCCTTGCTGCTGTGGAGCAAGTTCCCAAGCCTTGAGGTGACAAAACTTTATGTTGCTTGTGCTTCTGAGAGGCCTGGAGCTGCTGCAGAAGGAAATGGACTGTCTCCTGCCTCAGCAGTGGTGGCTTTTAGTGGTTCTGCTTTAGTATGCTCTTCTCAGGCATCACTGACATGTAGGCTTCTAAATTAGTTTGAAACTTAGGCTAAGTCTACTTAAAATAAAGCAAAGTCATTAGAAGCTATATGCCATTTCCTGAAAGCAACTGCTCCTGTCTTCTTCAGAGATGGAATGCTGAACCATCAGTGTGACTTCACACAGTCGTTCCTGTGTTAGTGTTGATATACAGAACATTGTGAGCACACTGGACTGGAGCAAAAATGCCAAAAATCTGGTAACAGGGAGACACCCTGAATTTCAGTAACAACTTTAGACAAAATCTTGACTTTTTAAAGCTGTTTGATTGGTGTCTTGTGTTGTGGTATTCCTTCAGTAAAGAAAGTGCTCTCACTGTCTTTCAATCAACAAGTATATGTTGTATTTTTAAGAGGAGGTCTTTAAAAATCTACAGTATGAAGAATGGGAGAGGTTCAGGGTCATAAAAGACCTTGGGAAATGAATTCATTAGTGTGCCAGTGAGTGATGTAATTAAATTAAGGTGTGTTTAACAGGCCCAGCCTTCTTCTGAATTGTTGTGCTCATAGTTGTGGGTTCATTTTTTTTTTTTGGGGGGGGGGGAGCGGAATAATTCTCCTGTGCTTCTGAAGTTGCAATCATTCATATACCATGTGCTGCTTATTTTCCAAGCTACAATGGTCTTCACCATGACTTTTGTAAATTAAGCTACTGCAGCATTTTACAATCTGCAGACCAGATTCAGGCCTCAAGGAAAGAACTGCTACTTTGCAGAAGACAGCTAAGTTGTGTTGAGTCTGACATTGCTTTTCTGTCTGTAGGGCCAATTGTTTTTGATGCTGCTGTGCTAGTGAGCCAGAGGAGCGTATGAGAAACCTTCCTTCTGCTCTGTATCTGGGAGAATATTGCCACTGGGATCTCCTAGTAGGCAGAGCTTTCAGCATTTAACCTTTGAAGGGTAAAATGTTCTGAAATGTAATAAGGGAAAATCAGGGTCACAGTTCATCCCCCTGCTCTTGCAGGCACCTGTAAGAAATTGAACACAGGGAAGCAGTTTTAAAGGAGGTAGAAGAAAGAGAGAGATGTGGTTGATAACAAAGTATTAAATACTGGCACCAATGTGGTCTCATCAGCTGTATCTTAGGGGAGAAATGTCTTTATTAAAAATTACTTCTTCCTTCCTCCTGGACTGTTGCTTAGACACTGCTGACTTTGGTATGTAGCCTATGTATGAAAGAGCAATTGCTCATGAGAACCATTCAATTAATGGGGTGAAACTGCTCCATTTAAGAAGGGGCTGGAGGGTCACTGTCTGTGTACATTAGAGTGGACATGAAATAGCTGAGCAAACTCTTCAAAAAGCTGAAACTGTAGCAAAAATTTGTTCTTTAGGAGCCCATGGAAGACAATTGTGGTGGTTTCACTGACTTCTGTGACCTTTGGATCACACTCCACATTCTGTGCTAAAGACGGTATATGTTTTATTTTATTTACTTGTGGTTTTGTACTAGATTTTTGAAAAAGATGACCTGAGTAATTAGAATGACTGAATCTTTGCTGTGAATAAATTGTCAGTATAAACATGCTAATGGCACCTGGGGATTGTGTGTTAATAGGGATTAAGTAATAGGCCTGTTTGATGCCACAAAGGGAACATCACAGCTCTTTGTGGTCTGACAGATGTTAAATGTTAATGAGTCCCCAGAGGTATTTGAATTTAGGTTCCAACCAAGGTAATCACATGTGTGGCTTAGCCATTTGCATATACCTAAATATTACTCAAGGCTTGTGAAACTTGCTGCCTTTACTTGTCTATTGTGACAAGATAGAGATGCTCTGAAGTGTGAGTTCTGGTATTTTACTATCTGAGACCTGCACAGTGCCAGAAGAGCTCCATCATACTTCTCAAAATATCTTGATTATCATGAACCACCCCCACAATAACAGAGACGCTGTGAGACTTCATATCCTTTCTCATGTCCTCAGAAGCAAAACTGTTTCAACTGGTGTTGTGCGGACTGCACAAGTTAATCCCAGATCAGTTGTGCTGAGCAGCATGACACAGAGATTTCTGTTCCATGAATATAGCATTGTAGGTCCAGGTTGGCATACGTGGACAGTACCATGTTGTGTGGTGTCCGCATTTAGCCTGTATCTGGGGCTAAACTATAGCAGTCGCTCTGTCACTTGGTAACCCTTTCCTAGCAGAGAAGGGGAATCAGGAAAAGGAAAGAAGACCTATAGGTTAAAATGCAAAGATTTTTAATGTAATAGCCAAACTAATACTAACACCAACATGAAAGATACAAAGCTATACTCAGCCCAACAAATGAATGGTAGTCTTACTAAATGGGAAGGCAGCCCTCATACAAAGGAGAGGAAGACCTCAAACTCAAGACAAGCCCAAGCAGGAAACCCTCTATCATCAGTAAACTTCCCCTCCTATACTGAGTGTGATGTTTATGGTATGGGATACACCTGTGAGACACCTCAGGTCAGCTGCCCTGGCTGACTCAAAACTGCTAATGGCCTACAGAAAGTGACTAGCAAAAGCCAGGACACATGGTACAGGTTTTCCCAGTGTATGCAAGCAAAGGCATCTACCTCTATCTTGTGGGTGCCTGCAGGTGGTAGATATGTCCTCAAGTCAAAGAGTACAGTCTGTGTCAATTTGTTCAGGTACAGACCTTACTCAAAGGTGCTTATTCAGTGTTGCCATTAGCTTTTTAGGGAGAGGTAGCTGAGCATTGTTGCTGTTTCAGATCAGGTCATTGCATGACACTTTTATTTATAACTACTCCAGAAAGAACTCAGGATACTTTCCAAGAAATTCCTATGTCAATTGGCACTTCTTCCATCCTATTGGCATAGAATATATTCCAAGCAGGCTGTTAGTGGCTCCCTGAAGATCTCTCCATTCAAGAACTCTGTCAACAAAGCCAGCTCTGTGCAGTGTTAGATGAGAATATCTGAAATGTCTCTTCTCTGTCTCTAGTACAAATCTGGTTTGGTAACAGGTCTTTGCCAATGCACAAATTTCCTTCAGGAAGGTGTTCTTTGATGGTAATATGTAATTGTCCAGCACACGTCTGTTCCTTTCTGCATTAAGTTCTGGATTCAAAAGGAGCACTCTGTATCACAGATTCATTATTGTTCCCTTTGCATCTCTGGTTGTGAGATTGCTTAAATATGTAAGCTATCAGATCTACCAGAAAGGCTTGTGGCTGTGGAAAAAAACAAAGCAACAAGCAATCTGGTCTGTGAGAGCTCTCCAAGGCCATTTGTTCTCTCTGGGCCTGCTCATGGCTACAGTTCTGTACAGCAAAGGTCTGGGGTCACTGCTAGATTTCAGGCACATCCAAAGTGAAGCTGGATCAGCAGTGTAATAAGACCATTGAATTATACAGAATTTCTATCAAAAGGCTTGACTTGCTTGTCTCTGCAGTCTGATGTTTCCAGATTTAGAAGGAAGGGGGAGGAAGAGATGGCTAGAGTATAAACAAACCTAAATATTTCCCCCAAATTCTTCTCCGCAGACACATAACTCATCAGCTGCCTCATTCATTCTCACAGATTCTTCTCTTCACCTCGATACTGGCTGATTTGCTAATGTACTCTGGTTACTGTCACGTTTGGGCTATGTGATACCCCACAAGGATGGGGAAGGGCACTGGTGAAGCTGTTTTCCTTCTGTGTCGGTCAGTGATGACAGGTTTGGGAATATGGCTAGACACCTGAGTTGAGACCCAAATAAGGTAGACTTAACGTTTTTATACATCCTCAAGATGTGGCTCAGCTAATCAGGCACTGTCTTCCCATTTGAATATTTCCCTCTCTGAATATTAGAAATACTATAGCCACAATAAAAGGATACCTATTATGTCAAATTCTTACGTTTTTCAGGGAAGAATGTAAGAGTTTTCAAGCAGTAGCTTTTAGCTGTATCTGGAATGTAACTGTTGGACCACTTTAATTATCCCATATTTGGATTCATTACAACCTTCCCAAAACTGTTGTATTCATTTGACTTTGTAATTGTCTCTTCAGGTTCCCAGGACATAAGATATTCTTATATAGTGGCAAGACCTGAGAGATAAAATAACTCACAAATCTTGTGACCCGTTGATTGCTGCATGGGTTTTATTTCAAAGCCTATAATTGCCATCTATGTTTTTTCTTTGTTGCTTGTTTTGAAATCAATCCTCTCAAGCTGTCAGACTGGAAGGCTGCCCAAAAGGCTGTGACACGCATGGAATTGACCTTCCAACTGTTGGTCCACGTAGCTGTGGTGATGTTTCCATGATGACTTTGGCTTTTCTGAAGCTGGGCATTGGGTGAGGTAATACATATCAGTACATTCAACTTATTCAGGTCTCTGGACTGGTCTTTTTGGAAAGAAATTCCAAGTAGGAGTTATTGTGATGTTGATCATCTGCAACCACAAATGTTATGAAAGCAGAGCTGACAAACTGGGAGAGAATGCAAAGGCGAGCAGTAAAAATAATAAAAGCTTTCATAATTAAAACCGGTAGATTTAAAATAGAGAGAGCTGGGAGTTTCCTTCTATTGATATGAAGCCAGAAGCCAGACATACATATCTGTAAATATACATGTAGATAAATGAAAGCTAAACAAGACTGAAAGATTGTCTCAATATAATATATTAAGCTAATTTTACAACCCTTGACTGCATTTCTGTTAGGAGAAAAACACACATTGCCTGTCTTCAGGCATGAAGTGAGCAAGTTAATTCCTCTCGGCTTTTGAAATATTAGGGGCTAAGGGGTCACTAGAGAGGGAGGGCTGAGGCTCCTGGATGATTCCTGTGCTGGATCAATCTCATGGAACAACATGTCTTACTGAAGGGGCAGATGGCAATCACTTTGCTAAGCATGGAGATGTGCGTTGAAAAACAGTTAATGCACATTGCAAGTTAGGTGATGCACACACTGCTTTCCTCTCTTTTCAGGTAGCTTGCTATACAGTCTGCTCTTGTATGAGCTTCATTGTATGAAGCAACCTGGAAGTCAGCTGGACCTGTATGAACTGCCAGCTACAGTTCCAAGACATTATTAACAAAGGAAGTCTTTGTTATTCATAAGCTTTTAATATACACCTCCAGCACTAGAAATAAAGCTAACTAGCTTAAAGATTTTTGAAAATCCTGTCCTGCAGGAACTTAACTTTATGGATTACCTGCACTTAGCAATGTCCTGGCTGGAGAAGAAGAAAGGTGACTTGTACATGTGTCTTGTGTATGTGTGTTCCTGTGATAGCTTAATTTAAAAGCAACCCAAACTCAACACTGGACACGGAGACAGTCTACTGACTAAGGCAGTCACCATCATTGGAGATACTCATCTGTGAGGTTTGGTCTGGGTTTAATATGAGTGAACACACTTGTTCTGCAAGGGTGTGGAATAAAGAGCATCAGAGAGGTTCCTTTTTAGCTCTAACAATTCTGTGGAATGCCTTCTGGAAAGTAAATTAAATGGCAAACAACCCCATGTGCTTACGGTGTTACTGAAAATAGCAGATAGTATTTGGTTTCACTGAGAAACTATGTGGAGAGCTGTATACGCTGGAGATGTAGGGTTATGGATGACAGCAATCACTCATCTCAATGAGTCTTGAAACTTCTCTATGTTGAAAAAAAGTTGTCTGTGCCCATAGTCTATATGACATTTATTGACTAGTTGACTCTCATGTCAGAAGGCAGAGTTGTCTGTCCATAAACATTTTCCAACAAAGGACGAGAAAGTCTGGGTTGTCTGACTCACATCTGTCTCCTCAGATGACAAAAGAAGTGCAGAGAAAATCCTGCAGAACTGGTGAAACTTAGAGTAATGCAGTGTGCAGAAAAAGGACTTCAATATCTAGCTAGCTGTTCTGCATACTTATCCATAAAAATAAAACAATTTATTCAAATTGAATTATTATTATAAGGAGTTATTATTATTATTAGAATTAAAATAAAATTAAATTAGTCAAATTTAATTAACAGAAGAGTAAAATGTGATGTGACTTCTTTGGGGAATGCCCCTGTTTAGTTTGAAAAGGCATCCACTGCAGAAAAGAGAAAAGAAATCCCCTTCTGTTTTGTGTGCACTGCTTGGCACAGCCTTAGTTATATATATATATATATAGAGAGAGAGAGAGAGAGAGAGACAGAGAGAGAGAGAGAGAGATACCAATAAAATAAGACTTGTGTCAAGGTGTTAATTTCTTCAAGGCGGGTAGACAGAACAAGAACAAGTAGACTGTTGAAGGGTATCATTCTTTTTACAGCACAACTCTAAACAGTCTTGGCAGTGTGGCCTTAGCAAATGAAATGCTGTGTCCTAGCAAGTGAGCCTGAATTGATACAAAGGAACAGAGACAAGTTTAGTTAGGTCATGTACAGGCTTCAGTTATCAATTTGACTTTCTTCTGGGTAAGGCAGACCTTTGTGTTATGGTGCTTCTCCTCCTCAAATCTTCAAATGTGTCAAATATTGCAAAATATTGCAAAACCTCTCACCAAATACCACATATTTGCAATTTCTCTGCTGAAACTGTAGCTGCTCCGTATGTGGAAAAGTGATATACACTGTTAAGCCATGCTAAATCTGAGGTAACATGGAGAAATTCTTCTCTGATTGCCAGCAGGTTATAAATGCTGCAGTCTGAGGAATGGAAAGAAATATACCAAAATCTGGGAATACCTTTTCTGACAGCCAAATAAATATTCTTCATCAAAACGTCCCTCTCCATTGTGCATGGCTTCCCCTTTCACCATGGATGTGATTCCAAACTGCACTGTAACAGATGGAAAGATTGATACAGATGTCAGTAGATCTCTGTCTGTATGCCTATGATGTGTACAAGCTGCTTCCCAGCTACTTTCTCTCTAATTCAAGCTGAAAACCATATTTTTATGAAACTATAATATCCCCTTTCTTAGGGAATCTAGGACCTCCTATGATTCTTTCTCTTAACTTCCAATCTGGTGCATCAACTATTTCATGGTTTCTTTGCCCAGGTCTCCTGATGAGGCATCTGAGGTATAGACAAAAGCTGTTTATCAGGGCAGAAAAATCTTGATCCTGTGGACAAAAATACTCTTGAGATAGATCCTTCAAGCCTCTTTTAGACCTGTAGGCACATCAACAGTTTGAGGACGTGGAGGTAGTGAGTTTGTTCATCAGCTGTTGGGCACTCAAACTTCTGAGTTTTAATGGTATTGGCTGTGACGCTTGAATGGCAGTCAAGAATACAGGAACCTAACAGTGTAATTTTTAAAAGGCACTGGGGAACATCAGGAACTGGATCATTGTCAATGTCTTTTGGACACTCTTTGAAACCTATAAAAAGATAGAATTTTGGCTTTGATCTGAAATAATTAAATGTGTTTAGAAAAGTTGCTTTAGTTAGAGACTGAAATCCTATAAAATAACAGAAATGACTGGTTAATTGGTGAAATCAGAGTGGTGCCAACTTGGAGGATTAATGAAATACACTCCTGTTTTGGTAGATTGAAGTAGACAGAGAGTTCTTAGTTCTTCTTTTAGCCTGGGGGTAGAGGTTTGAATTGGTTTGTCTTGTTGGAATGTGCCATGCATCCTCAGGGATAAAATAGAAGCAAACAGCACTGAAAAAATAATGTTGTATGACATGTTGTATGGTGTACAGAACCAAAGGTTTATATATAATGTACGAACTCAAGCTATTAAAAAATGATGTTGCTTGCTCAACTCACACTGATGGCATGTTTGTCTTTAATGTTTTTCAATGATTCTGTAATTTTAATGTTAATAGACCATTCCTGTGGTTTGCTTTATTATAGGGAACCTGAGCAGTGTTTTCTAAGTCATTTTGGCATCTATTCCAGTTGGATAAGAGAACTGGTGGAGGGCTGAAAAGCAAAATATATCAGAGAAAATCCTGGCCAGAGAACACAATGGGAATAACGTTAAAGCCAATATACTATAGCTACAGGGTTAATACTATTATGAGGGGTAATGAATCCTCAACACTGTTAACTTTGAATACCTGTCTTCTCTGAGCAACATAGTGCTTGGATCAAAGTCATAAAGTATAAGCATAAAACAGAAGGAGCTTGAAACACAATATCCTGAACTGACCCATTCGTGTCCGCATAGTAGAATGGGACAATATATATATATATACACACATATATTGATGGTGGAGCTATTTGTATAATTGTACAAAGGGGTTTATTTAGCATTAGCAGGAGAGACCTGTTTGATGCTAACCTCAATAGCTGGCAAGGGATGGAGCACTTTGGCTTTAGTTCAGGGAAACATAACATTCAGCATCCAAGAGAATTTACTTGTATCCTTAAAGTTGAGCACATGTTTAAGTGTCCTCTTGGCCTGTGGCCTGCTTGTTTATCACCTTGCAGAACCAACTTCAAAATGGTGGAGTGGGCAGAGGAGTTTTAGATGATGTTACTGCAAAGCAGTGATTGGAAATAAATGTGGTGCACTGGCCTAAAACTCTGTCTCCCTCTTCTTCCTGTTTGAGGCCAAATCTGGAAACTTTCTGAACTGATTTGGGAAGAGTCCTCAGAGGACTGGGCTTTCAGGCACACTGTGTGATTCCTGGGATGTCCTGCACAGGATTAGGAGCTGGACTATATGATCCTTGTGGGTCCCTTCCAGTGCAGAATATTCTATGATTCCATAACTGAACCTTGTGTCTTGAAGGCTTGTGGCAAATCTCTTCTTGACTTTACTGGGTCAAGGTTTGGTGGTGCTCTTTAGCATCCATCCAGAAAGGAATATCTGTCCTGTGAAAACGGAAATGCTCTGGTGGCTGTAACTCTGTTGGTAGCTCAGGGAATGCATCTTTGTCGTAGTGGTAGATAATCAACTGATTTGTGGGCTCCAGGGTGTTCTACTCTTACACAACTGGCTCTTGTGGGCTGCTGTGAGCAGTTGAGCATGAGGCACTGCTCACATATCTACAACCAGGCGCTGCAGTGAGACACACCTGTGGGCCATCTTCCTCATCTGTTCCTACCTTCCCCATGCAGTGCCATGAAGCCTATCCACAGACAGATATGATGGGGCTTGGACTTGGGTTTGCTGTGGCAGATCTTTTACTAGTGAAATAAAAAACATTTAAACTTTCCTGATGGTAGGCAGTTATGTGCTGGGACCCACGATCTTGTGAATCTGAAGCCAAAAGTTCACCATTCCTCTTATGGCTAAATGAGCATGAGCTGCAGTGGGAATTTTATTCTTGTCCTTTTAGTTTAGCAGGAGTTTGCTTTCTTTGGTATAACACAACTGCTGTCTTCTCTGCGCTATGTTATGCCTGGCAAGAGTGCGAATGATGGAACTGAGGCTTGGAGCACCTTCTATCTTCACAGCAGGGAAGCTAAATTACTGCTAAAAGGAAAGCCTTTATTCATTTATTAACGTATTTTTGTCAGCTATAGCCAAAGACAACTTGTTTTCTTAGACACGTACATGTGGAAAAAGTCTGTGTTCTGAATACGCTTTTGCATAACATGTCTGTAACCCTGCGCAAGCGCTAATAACCCAACTAGGAACTGTCTCCTACTTGCAGAAGGTCTCTTTAGAAGGCCATTTGATGGTGTTTTAATGTAATTTCCCTATTTGGGTGTTAAATAGAAAACAAATGTGTTCTAGCTCTGAAAAGCGCAACCTTTGATGTTTATGGTCCATGGAGCAGAGTGTTACTTTGAGAGAGGAAACTGGTTTCAGTCAGTTTGTCTTCAGACAGCCCTCTTGCTTCTAAATCCCTGTGTGTTTAAATGGCAGATAATTAGCTGGTGAAGTTTTTTGACACCGTAGCATTTATGGTCAGGTTTGGTGTCAGAGTTTGCATGAAATGTAGGGGGTCAAATGTCAAGGATTATAGATTGTGTCAAATTATGGAGGTAAGCATCAAAGGTCATGTATTGAAGTCAAATGCTGTTGTCAAAAGCAAGGTCAAAGGGCAGGGGTCAAGATGAAAGGTTCAGTGTCACAGGTCAAGTGTTACATGTTGACGTCAAGATTTGCCAAGTAGGTTAAAGATCAGAGAGGCCAGGGGTCAAAGGTAACAGGTTTAGGTCAAAAGAACAAAAGTCATGGCTTAAGGTTGAAGGTCATGAGTTGTGATCAAATATCATGTATTGGTCAAAAGCCAGGGTCAGAGATCAGGGGTCAAATGACATAGGTGTGCCCTAAGTCACTGATTGAGGGTCAAATGTTGTGGATCTGGGTCAGGTAATGAGGTCAAAGATTGAGTATTTGGGTCAAATGTCTAAGGTCATGGCTCCAAGGTAAAGGCAAAAAGTTACAAGTCATGTGAAAGATCAGGTGTTGAGTTTGGTGTCAGAGTGGTCAGGTCAGGGGTCAAAGATTGTAAAGGTCAAGGGTAATGGATAAAGCATAAAGGCTACAGATCGAGATGAAACGTCAGAGTTTAGGGCTCAAAAGTCAAAGGCCATAGGTTAGAGTCAGGTACATGGGGTAAAATCAGGGTCAAGAGCTCACAAATGAGAGTCAGGGGTCAAGTCTTGGTCAGAGGTCACAGGTTGGCATCAGAGGTAATGATTGCGGTTTGGATGGTGGTTGGGTGTTGGGTCAAAGTCATATATTAGGGTTAAAGGTCAGGATCAGGGATCACAGCTCAGGGACAATTGTCAGGGTTCAGGGTCACTGTTCAGGGGACAGGCTTTTTTGTTGTTGTTGTTGTTGTCCTGCAAGAGTTTAAACTGAAGGACTTTAATGTGTTTTAAAGACATTCTTCTCTGGTTTTAATACATGTTCTTTTACTCAACCCAGGTTTTGGAAGGAAAGCACAGCTTTTGCCTGCAACTAGTAAGTGCTAGTAAGAAAAGGAATAGAGAAAAAAAAAATGCTGTACTTGCAGGTTAGAGTTCCTGTGAGATCAGCTTGAGCAGTGCATACCAGAATGCCAACAAGTACAGCACTGGTAAGTGCTTTAGCTTTAGCTCTATCTACTCACTTCTGTGAGTGTTGGCATGCGGTGGCATATCTTTACAGGTTCAAATACAAGACCTAAAGGTGAAGCATCAGTGTTCCACTACAGCTCCTATGACTATTTTCCTCACTTATTCATTACTTTTTCCAAACTTTTATGCAGCTGGGGAATACTTAGTTGTTGTTATTGACAGAGGGCTACAGGAAAGTTCAATTTCTGCTATGTCTATTTGTCAGAATGAAGTAGGACAAGAGGGTGACGACATGGGACATATGGAGTCTTTCCTGATAGGGTCTTATGCAGTCATCCAGGCTCTAAAAGCTCAAAATGCTCAAAACAATTTGTTCTTCCGCTATGCAGAATGGAGACTTGCAAAGATTCCCAACCAGAGAATTCTGCTTGAGTAATGTTCAGGAGTGAACACTATTTCATTTAAAGAAACAAAAAGCAGATTAAAAAAATCTTACCATGGCTCAGTAAAACTCTTTTTTTTTCCTTTTTTTTTTGGTCCCTTTTACATTTACTTGCCAAATTCTTGTTAATTTAGCAATGGAACATTGTTTTAAAGTAGAACCACACTATGTGGTTGGTTTATTGTTTTTTTTTTTTAAAAAAGAATGTTTTCACCATGGACTTAGACATCTACTTGAGTGACTAAAATCATCTTTTTTGATTGTGTTCATATTTTTGATTGTCTTTGTTTTGCTCTCTACTTTTAATTTATAATTGCTGAACATTCTAGAAAGATAAATAAAATCTAGTGAAGCTAATATGGTGCCAGTTATGCCTTTTAAAATCTGTGCAACAATAAGTCCCAGATCTGCTACAGTGCTTGCACAGTGTATGAAGCACAGAAAACAGACCTATCAATCAGGCACGTGAGGAGAAGCTGCATCCTTGGAGTTCTTGTATTTTCTTCTGTTTCCTGAAGCAGCAAACATGGTCATATCCCCTTAACCTCTCTCAAAAAATCCTAAAGGGATTTAAACCAGATTTCAGCATGGTCAGCATTGTTTTTTCCTATAAGATCAAAAACCAGACACTGGTTGTGGGAGGATGCTCTTAACCTATCTTTGCTTTCAGACCTCAGGACTTTTTACCCAGGCTGTGGGAGAGAGTGTATGGTAGCAAAAGACAAACTATTGGTTAGTCTTCAGCTAGAGGTACAATCTTTAATAACACAACAGAAGAGAGAACTGTAGAAACAAATGACCAAAGAGTAGGATGGAGCATTGAAATATCCAAACACAACTGGAAAGATAAGAGCTGAGTTGAGAAGAATTTGGGTCTACTAATAATCAATCTGTGCAGGGATTTATAGTACCTTGCAATTTGCTGAAGGAATTTACTGCAATCAAACACTGTTTTGGAGACACTAGAGAAGAATTTCAAGAGGTGAAAATCCAGCATAAGAGTAATAGAGGACAGGAAAGTAGACAATGTGTGCCATTGTTTAACTCTAGCTGGCAATTAAGCACCACACAGCTACCTGCTCACCCACCTCCACAAGTGGTATGAGGGAGAAACTTGGAAAAAAAAAGGAAAATACATGCATTGAGGTAAAGACAGATTAATAGGACAGAAAAGGAAGAACAAAAATGCAAAACCAGTGAGGTACAATACAGTTGTTCACCACCTTCTGACTGATGCCCAGTTAGTCCAGAAGCTGCAGTGTCCTCTGGCCAGCTCCCCCCAGTTTATATATTGAGCATGACATCATATGGTATAGAATATCCCTTTGGCTGATCTGGGTCATCTGTCCTTGCTGTGTCACCTGCTAGACTCTTGTGCATTCCCAGCCTCTGTTGTCAGGGATATATGACAAGCTGAAAAGTCCTTGACTTAGTGTAAACATTGCTCAGCAACAATTAAAACATCAGTATGTTATTAATACAATTCTCATACTAAATCCAAAATACAGGACTGAACCAGCTACTAGGAAGAAAATTAATTTATTCCAATCTAAACAAGCTTCAAGCTCTGTGTTACTGAATGGAATAGTTCCTCAGTCTCTGTGATTTCCAAAGTGGGTCTTACTCTCAATGGATATGTTCTGTGAAAGGAAGAAAGATTCTAAATACATCTCCATGAACTGACTGTAACCAGAGCTTTCCTTCATGGCTAGGGAAACCTTAATAAATATTAATGTGTGCATTTTTATTTCAGTTCAATTTCCATATATTCATATATGTAAAAATTCAATTTTCATTGTTTGCAAGAGGCTGAAAAATTACGTGCCATGGAAAACACAAAACCCACTAAAACCTGCCAGAGACATCCTCTCTAAGCCATGCAAAGAAGACCCACTGTAAAAAACCCCAATGGCATATAATCTGTCCAACTGATGTTAATTTAATTGGTCATTCACAGTGCATTTCTCCTGTTTATTTTCACAGAATTTCTCATGACTTTTTGGAGGTTGCTTATTAGCCATGCCTAGAGAACTATGGCAGACACGTAAATTCTGTGAGCCAGAAGATAAGTCAAACCAAAGGAGATGCAAACCCAAAACTAAATTACAAACAATTACAACAGCATTTTAACACTCCACAATTGAATATGGATGTTAAAGTCTGGCAAGAGGTAAACAGAAAGAAGATTAATTTGGTCCTTCACAGTGCAAGGAACTTCTGTCCCATTTGTAGCAAATTACCCTGACAACTATAGGAAAGGATAGAACCAAACGTATAAACTGGAATCAATGTATTTCTAATACTGCCTCTGGAAGTCCAAAGGAACCTTTAGAGAACTGTCAAAATATTTTCACTAAACTTTTTTTCCATTAAAATGCTGTTCTGTTTTTCTAGGAGGTCTGTTTTTTCAGCTAAAGGAAAGAAAACACACCTTGCTGATTGGCACCAGGAAGAATTGTGGATGCCTTTCTAGAAAAGGCTTACCTCCAGGTTGCTCTCAGTGCAATCACTAACAACAGGGTTGGTTTATTTATTTGTTTGTTTGTTTATCTGTCTCTCTATCTAGTGATTTATTTTTTCCCCTCACTACTTGAACTTTTAAGAATATCATGGGTCCATATATTCCTTTTTCCGTCTCCCTCTCTCCCTCTCTCTCTCCTTGAGCTCTGGTGATTTGCCTCTTTCTTTATCCATGAAGCTGTTCCAATGCTCACTGAGGGCAACAGAAGTCTTGAAGACAGGTACAAGAAGCAAAAGAATTTACTGTGCATGTAGGCATTGCATTCTCTCTTTTCAGTGGGTTTTCCAGCATGAGATAATGTCTGCTTTTCTTATTGCAAACATCTTACTATCTTCTATTACTTAGCATACCTACTAAGACCTTGTAAATTCCAGCGATATTTAAAGCCAGAAGGTCTTAAAGTACAGGTCATGACAC